>JASANG010001865.1:0-130320 GCA_030248215.1 Enoplolaimus lenunculus
TCCATGCGGACCCACTGACTAACAACGCAGTAACGAAAGATGCGATGTAGCTACGGAAAACATATTGTACAGATGCAAACTAGAACTGATTTTACATGCGTACGAGTTTTCGGGTCTGTGTATTACTGGATTTGGTAACCTAAAGCGAATTTTTTGGCCCCGCCCTCATTTTGATCTTTTCTGTGTTAAACTCTCTCTATGTTGTTAAATGTTCACTAGCTATGTCGTTTTAGTGCAGAATTGCATATTGCTCTGGAAAAAAACTTTTAAACGATACCAAACGTTCTTTCATGAGTTATTAAAGGAATTATCATTAAGCGGCTAACCAGCTGGGTCCAAATGGACCCAATGGGCATGAGAGGGTTAAAACGCAATTTTTTACCAAAAAATATTCTGAAGGGGGAAAATTATAAGGGAAGGCCTTGTCATTTTTTATAAAAACTGACGGGGAAACTTTGAAAGGCTGAGACCAGGGTACAACCGGAGGTCTGGCTTCGGCTGAAAATCGACCTCCGGCTCACATATCATTTGTGCAGCAGGTTCTGACAATTTTGGTAGTGAAATTTTGCAAAGTTTTACAACATTTATCAGTTTTGCGTGATTCGATATTAGTTTTGGCCAGGGTGTAACCGGATATCCGTTTTCATTTCCGTTTCCGGTAAAAATCGGTGTCCGTTTCCGTTATATAAATAAAAAAATTATGTTTTTTACGTCCAAAATCTGTTATAAATCATGTGTATATCACGCAATTTATCCTTTGAAGCTGCAATTGTTCGAAATGAAATATATATATAAAAATTACAAAATTCACCGAAAATTTTAACAAAAATTCAATGCATCTGCCATTTTTCATTAAAATTTTTGAAAGACTGATTAATATATGCTCGCCTCAAGCGTTATTAGAGAAGTAAAACATGTTGTAAATTTTTATACTTCAAAATTCGTTTTCCGTTTCCGTTATTTTGATCGCTATCTGTTTCCGTTATTTTTACTATCCGTTTACACACGGGTTTTGGAACAATTTTACGGAAAGAATTGCCGAAATTTCGTAAAAAAATAAACGTAAAACCAAAGGATTTAACAACACATTACAGATATTTGCTAAAATTAACAAATTAAACATCATTTTAACTATTACCTAATTTCACCTCACTTCCAGCTCCAGCAAGTTTTGTTGACCTCCTGTTCTAGCTCCGGTATTTATCACCTCCGGTTGCACCCTGGTAGAAACCTTATCATTTTTTACAAAAAAACTTGCTGACGGTTGAAAAATTATAAAGCATAAGGACCTCATAATTTTGTACAAAAAACTTTGCGAGGAGAGAAAATTAAAAAATAACGACCTTTAAGGACCTTATCATTTTATCACAAAATTTTTTAACAGGGTTTTCTCCTAGTCCGCAATAGAGTAATCTTAAATTTTAGTATTTTTGGCATGGCTTTAGGCTAAGCTTTGTTTTAGACTTGTGTTTATTACGCTGAGGACGCTTAAACTAGGAATATGGTTGTTTGTTACATTGTTAAAAACAATATTAATCCAAATCTTTAGGACCCGCCTGGTCTTAATACTGTAATGACCCGAATAAGTGGGGGTACTGATATTTATTTAGCCTCTCCGGAGTGTACCCCCTGTTATTCGGTTTCGGACTATTATTTATTTTTAACCCGCCCTCCGCCGCCCTTCGCTACTGTCATATATGCGGTGTCGCAACTATCCGTTAAATTAAACGTTTATTGGTCTTGAATCAAAAGCTTGAGCGATAATGCAAGGTTAACCTAAGAATTACCTTAAGCTTAAGTATGCTTTGAAATACCGGAATCCCAATATCCCACATTCAACCATATCCCGAAATTTCAAAATACCACCTCCGACCATATCCCGAAAACCCAAAATCCCACCTTCGACTATATTCCGAAATCTCAAAATCCCACCTTCAACCATATCCCAAAATTTGGACATATCCGAAATTTCAAAATTTCACCTTTGACCATATCCGAAAATCCCAAAACCCAGCTTAGACTATATCCCAATATCTCAAATTCCCACAATCAATCACATTCCGAAATCTCTTGCCCGCCTTCTCAATAGACCGAAATAAGCAAGCCTTAAGTTTTTCCTGGGCTTTAGGCTAAGCTTTGTTTTTAACTTGTGTTTATTACACTGAAGAGGTATAAACTTAGGAATATATGTTTTGGCTGTTACATGGTTAAAGTAAGGTCGGTCCATATCTTCAGGACCCGCTTGGTCTTGATATATGGGAACATAATGCCGATTTGGCTCCTCATAACCTCCCCTGATACTTTGAATTAAATTTAATTTTTTAAGACTTGAATATATACATTAACTTTTTGTGATCTTATAGACTACTACGGAGCAGAATATGTACCTGTTTTCAACAGTTAAGAAATCTAAATTTTTTTATGTATATTACTCTGTAAAAGCGACGCGCTACGTTGGATAACGTCATTTTTTGCGTCTGATGATTAGTTTAGCGCACCTAATTTACTATCAATTTCACGACACTAATGTAGGAGGAAATTTTTTCTGCAACAATCAAATTTTTTTAGTCAATTTTGAGCCTTTTCTCTCTCAGGGGGGAGGCTGCTGCTTCCTTGAACCTTCCGCATTTTGAAAGAATTTTTGTTTCTTGCAAAGACAATAAATTTAGTATTTGACGGTACGTATTCTATGCAAATTTTTCACTGAGTTAATTTTGAGATAATTTATAATTTGAAGTCATTATTGCGTGAAATACCAAGCTAAAGTGAAGTTTTTTAATTTTGGCATGTTTTAATTAATCAAAATTTTAAATCATCATAATAATTATGCAGGAATGTGGTTCAATATTTTACTCAGGTTTGAATACAGAATTTCTTTTCGTCACCTCCAGCTACTTTAATGGTGAAACAATGCAAATTATTCCAAAAAATTATTTACAATATAGCATTTCGGATACCCGGTGGATATTCGAATAAGAAGCACGTTTCTTTTCGGATCCCTAAACCTTAAAAAGTCAATAAATGTCTTACCCCTAATTGTAGTGCATAAATGTCTCCAGGACCAAATTAAGTTTAGTTCGAAACTTTAAAGCTTATTTAAGTTTTAAAAGTACATTCCTAAGCATAACCTTACATCATCGCCTAAGCTCCTGATGCAAGACAAATATATAAACGTTTAATACAACGGATAGTTGCAATACCGGATATATCAGTAACGAAGGGCGGCGGAGGGCGGGTTAAAAATAAATAATAGTCCGTAACCGAATAACAGAAGGGGGTTCCCTCTGAAGAAGCCAAAGAAATATCAGTCCCCACCTATTATTGGGGTCACTACACTATATATCACGTTAAAAATGCACGTATGCGCAAAACTCAAATTATGGAAAACTTGAGATATTCGCTGCGCAAATGCACCAATGCTTACCTTCACGGAGCCGTCAATCTTTCACGTGATCTCACTAGTTTTTGATACGCTCTGGAGGTCGTCTCTATTATTAGCAGTTTAAGTGTCGGAGTACAATTTTTACAACAGTTCCAATGCGGAATTTGCTAATTTAACGCTATTTAACAGTTATTATTGTTTCTTAAGCTGACCAATCTCTTAAATTTTTTGCCAGTAATTTCACAAAAAATTAAACTTTTTAAAAGCGCGGATGAAAAGTAGTCACCTAGAATAATTTGCCTTGGTCCCACGTATATTCACAAAACCTATTTTTGATCTTTTAGTGTATAAAATTTCATCAAATGATATATCGACGTATTATGTGCATGAAAAGTAATCAGATATTTAATATATCGTAGTCCAGGTCGTAATTCAGCCCAATTCCGAATTGGACTAGTCCAAAGCGGAATTACGACTTGGGCAATCCCAAGGCGCAAGCCAAGGTGGAATCAAGTCAGATAAATCTGTGCGTTTTCTAATTGGTTACTTGATAGTCTTAATCCTACTTGATTCCCGTTTTCTCAGTAAACCAAACTGTTAGGGTAGCCAATAAGTGTCGATTACGTAGCCAATCAGAAAAAACTATTTTGCATCAGCCAATCGTATTTGAGTATTTCATTAAGATAGTAACCAATCACAAGGCATACACTTGTTGCATAAAAAGAATTACACCGTAGGCTAGCCCAAGTCGTAATTACGCCCTAGGCTAGCCCAATTCAGAATTGGGCTAAATTACGACTTGAGCTACGACAATATACTGCGGTATCGTATTAAGTTTCGTTCTAAATTTATAGGTTAAAGGAGCCTCCTTCCGTAATTTAGGTAAATGATGGCAGTTTCGCGCAATTGCCGCTTTTAGAGACTGCTTGTTAATTTTATGTTAAGCATAGCCATGATTTTTCAGTGATCGTCTGATAGAACCACTTATACTTAATGAACACCTGTTCTAAACAAACAGACCAGATTTTAAGATAATGTTCATTTTTGGACGGTCCAATAAAGAATAAACGGTATGTGGGCGCGACACTGAAACTTAAAGATCAAACGGTGGTTTGGTATAAACAATAAACATCAAAGTTTTAGATCACCCCAAATCGTGAACCCATTGGTGGCTGTTGTTTTCATGGTGAAACCAAATAAAACATCATGAACCATAGTAGGAAGTTTGTTCGACTTATATGCGTAGCACAGCGAACACCAAGGGCGTCCGTGACACGAGAGCTTTGGGGGATATATCCTTCTTCGACATATTTGGACAGACGATATAAATGGCTTTTTGATAACTTACAATAACTTGTTGGATTCTAGTGTGCAACAAATACAGTTTTAAACCTTCCGAAATTAAATTCTAGCAATACACCACCTGGACAAGTTGCCGATATATAAATAGAAAAAGCCGCATCATATACACTCTCACATGTCGCTGAGGGCACCAACCACAGTTTTAAAACGAATATGCGAGTAGACTTGGAACTGTACCACCGGCTAGGCAGCATGGATTTTGACAACAAGTGGTACATACAACATCTATCAAACATTCTAAATATTCAAATAGTAGACGAATGCGTTCTAGTGCCCCAAAAATAAAAACTAAAGTGTTCGCCGGACGAAATTTGGTTCGTTTTGTGGGTGAAGTCCAGTATGCTGTGCTGTAGTGTTATTCAAGATGTTTACTCAACGAAAGAGCAACTGTTTCTTTTAGATTTTATTCAAAGCGCACGGTTGTCGGCAGTTATACAGTGCAAGGGAATCACTGTTCGCTGCCTAGTATTCATAAACAGGATTTTATTTAATTTAGATTTATAGAATAAAAATTTTCAATATTTGCAGCTGCAGTATATATCATCATAGATTTTGTCAACGAGTTTTAATATTTTGCACGTCCTACCTCAATATTCTGAAGCTTCCATAAAGACTAACTAAAGTCGCCGACAATGGTTGCGTGAAAAGATAGCGTCCGAATGAGCCGATCGGCCATAGATAATGAAGAAAATGCAAATAAGTGACTTAGATTCTAGGGCCAATGTAAAGAACAGGGAAAAACAGTATCATAAGCATAAACATAAGCCTAAGCGTAAGAATGAGTTATTCCTAAGCCTAAACGTAAGCCTAAGCCCAAGCCAAGCAAAAAATTTGTCTAAACCTTAAGCTTACTCTATTCTAGTCCCGCACAAAAAGCGTTCCGCCCCTGATCATTATATGGGCCGATTCTACGAAGTACATAACTTTGCAATGAGTGAGGGCAGAAATTATGGAAATAATGTCTTTATATTTGTTATGCGCCCATGCATAAAATTGCTGATTTTATATCAATGACTGATCGTATGGGGTTTATGCTGTGGGACGATACTGTTGCGTTTCAATAATTTTACAATTTTAAAGCGCATTTATAGTTAATTTTTCGATATGCAATCAAGATTAATTACTGAAATTTGTTGAATTTGTGCTGTAAGCTAGCCATATTTTTATCCATTTGGTTAGGTAACTCCATCCATCTCGGATGATCCACCACTTCTTTTTCAGTTTAACCTTAAAAAGAGATGTGACTAGCAAGTGATAACAGATAGCAGAATGAAAATATATTCTAATATTTAGAGAAAATTAGCAGACCAAACTCTATACGTTGTCATACTTTACCAACTGTAAACTTGGCACGAACGGATGCCCACACGTTTACTTCTAATTGCAAATTTTCTATTTTAAAATTGCATTATATAGGTATTTTTAGATAATCAAATTTAACAGCATTGAATTATGTCAATTTTTCTACCAGTCTTCCAAACCAAAACACACACAACAGTCTTGTCTAGCCGATTTTTGCCTTCCCTTTTTGGTCCAAAATGTACGACTTTATAGTTGTAGCAACATTGAATACAAGTGTATTCTAAGCCATGGGTGTCGGGGCATGAAATTTTTATGTGGCGGCGGTAATATTGATCGCAAGATTCTTCAAAAAACAATATATGCATCATCTGTACTTCAAAAAAGTAAAGGGTCTGTATTAATAAGGTTATTTTTTGAATCCATATGATTAAGTCGTACAACGGTGTCCATGGATGAAAGTTTATGCTACATTGTTTTGCAAGTGAGGATTATTCCACAAACGCTAAATATTTGAGCCGTCCGTGTTTGAGCCAATTTTTATCAACTGCTGATTATATTTATCAGAAACATCGCTAGCGCAATATGTTTAAAATGGCTCGCTTTTAAACAGTTCAGATTCTTGGACCGGCGACTATGAAGCTTGTTCATGCGTGAGTCATTCGCCAGCTGGCCAATGGCGGATCCATGGGGGGCCGCCCCGGCAGTGCCCCCCCAACAGCATCTCGACAAATATTATATAGCATTTTGGTGACAATAGTT
Organism: Enoplolaimus lenunculus; assembly: GCA_030248215.1. Taxonomy (NCBI): domain Eukaryota; kingdom Metazoa; phylum Nematoda; class Enoplea; order Enoplida; family Thoracostomopsidae; genus Enoplolaimus; species Enoplolaimus lenunculus. Next base: position 6,806 of record JASANG010001865.1, read on the forward strand.
CGTGGGTCAAAAGTAAGTTTATTACCTGTGAAATTTTGCCCCCCATTTTGAGATCCTGGATCCGCCACTGCAGCTGGCTATACTTTATGCAACAGTAGGAAACAAATCGTGTCGAATTGTTCTTTCCAAGCAGTTTGTTAAATCCTCAGTTTTACCAAATGTGGATAATGAAAAGAGTGTGCAACTCTTGGGGTTCCGCTTGGTACAAAATGTACTACCGGGCGTTGCGTTTTTGGCCGACCGCCTTTGGTTAGTCGGGGGGTCGCTGTCACATGCAATAACCCTAAATTAAACTACTAAGAAAAGCATGTTTGATGCCGCATACATAAACTGCCATGTTTAGCACCGGTTGAACCCCCTCTAAATAAAAGGGGTAAGGCAAAAACAACGCGTGCAGGGCAAAAACACAACGCGTGCCGGGTATATACATTCTTTTCTACACAGAATGTGACCAGTTGCGCACTCTTGTTAAATAGCGATTATCCACTCTTGGTTTTTCCAGCAAGGCAATATAACAGTTTTGATTAAACCAAGTGTCCTGAATCTATTAATTTCACCCTGAAAATTTTAGGCTTATACCAGTCTGCGCATCAAAGCAATAAAGTTGCATAAAACTGATAAAATAAATTTTTGTGAAATGGTCGTTGTTATTGAAACAATTTTTGAAACATGGATGATCTTGTGTATCACATTAACAATCTATAGCAGCAGAAGCTGTGTCTCAGGAGCTGATGATTTTAGTTGGCCAATCGAAACAACCATTTCAAATGGTAAAATACGTGGCGAGCGCATTTTACCTGAATGGAGCGCGGAATACTTTCATGTCTACAAAGGAATACCGTACGCAGAGCCACCAGTTGGATTGTTACGTTTTAATGTTAGTTTAGTTGGTATTTGCTGTTTACCGATATTTGTTGTCTAAAAATAAGTGTCATAAATTAAAAAAACTAAGTTAATGCTAGAAGCTAGGCCGTAGCCGGAGAGGGTTAGTAGTCTTGCTTCGGTTTGTAATTTTGTCCATTGGTTGTTGCCGTTTTTTTACTCAATACATATAGCGCCCTCTCGACATTTTTTACACAACGTCAACCGATGTCCAAAATCCTAGGGACGGTTTTGAACCTGTGTTAACCAGTCGTGGTTTTCAAGAAACGTCACTGACTGATTTTTAACCATGTTTAGCGCTAAAAATGTTGTTTTACTGCAGCCGGTATTAAATGTATCTCAAATGAGCATTCGAAATGGGTAAAGTGATTTTAGAATACCTGGATATGCAAAAAAATGCGGTATCATGATTTACACAAGTGTAAGCCAACCGTAGGAGAGCCAACGTAGACGGAAACGTCTGTTGGTATTTCTCATAGCTATGGAAATCACAAAAGTTAGCGTTCAAAATTTCATTTCAGCTGCCAGCTCCGATGCGCAATTGGAGAAGTGTTAAGGATACCGTTGAATTCAAGCCAGCTTGTGCGCAGCGGCGAATCAGAGACAGGTAGTTTCAGTTGATGTTTACCGGTTTTAGATATGGGTGTAACCGGACATTCATCTCCGTTTTTAGCACAAATCGGTTTCCAAGTCTGATTTTTATCAGAATCTGTTTCCGGTATTTCCTCAGTGTGATTACATGCTACTGTTAGTATACAGTAGCGGAAGTAAAGTATATTTTACCCGTATTGTCGAAGAATAGAACATTAAGAACAGAACGATTCAGTTTGGATTTGTTGATGCATCCTAGAAGTTATAAGGCAGAGCGTCCCACATGGGGTGAAAAGATTTTATTGTTTATCAAATTTTATTCTGCTTCAACGAATACTGCATAAAGTATCAAGATGCCTGATTAACTATGTCATACAATTTATACCATATGAAAATCAACTTAAAAGTGTCTCGAAATGTCAATTTTTTGCTTCCTACTGGTGTGGATGGGCTCGGTCCGCTGGAACGTCTATTGTTTTTCAAGTTTCATTCAATTTTCTACTCGCAAATACAATTTGAATTCCCATGAAAAATGAAATGCTTTTGAAATGCTAATTTTTGTTAGCTGCTAGCGAAATGTTTTATCGTTGCAGAAACACAACGTTCGGCAGCTTTCGTCGTTTAGAAGAAAGCGAGGATTGCCTGTATTTAAATATTTTCTCCCCAGCACAGGTAAAGTGTACACGATTATATAGGCATTTGGTTCGTTGTCGATAACGTTGAGGTGTCACCTAGCATCCTTCAAAGTGACGGGTTTAGAAAGTACATATATATACAGAGGTCTGCGGGAGCTCAGTACGCTAGAGATATTGCGGACCAGCTACAAAAACTAGAACCCTGCGCTTGCAAGTCAAACAAACTTCCCGAATACCTCTTCTAAAAATTGATCTGATGCCCCTGGCAAGTTCAGGTCTCTACGGGCCTACTGCGATGCAATGTGGTCTGGGAAAATAGGCCGTTCCTGGCTTCAACGCCAAATATTCTGCGCTTCGCAAAGGCAAGTTGACGTCTTTCCTGATTTTATTATTTTGCAGTTTTCGTATTGAACTCCTCACGTAGTGACGACACTGAGAAACTCAGTGCAATGTTTGTACCACAACGCATATGCGCAGTACAAAATCTCTAAAGACATGAGAGTACGCTCGGGCTCAATCGTCGAGCGCCTACATTGCTTAATGTCTATAGTAAAAACCTTTCACTCCAACGTCCGGAATTCGAATCCTGTCTTGAAACTAGACCTTATAATTAAAATCGAAAATATTCATGTGAAAAGGGTTAAAATCTCCAAACTTAGTTTACAATTATATTCATATTCAAACATGGAAATGTTTTCAGAGATTCAACGAAACCTATCCGGTGATTGTTTGGATTCACGGCGGTGGATTTCAAATAGGATCGGCCGCAGATTATAGCCAAGAACCGATATTGAAAAATTTTGTTAGCCGACGAGTTGTGTTTATAACGTTGAATTACAGACTGGGACCGCTAGTTAAGTTTAATAAGAGAACATTTTTGCGATGTAATAAGAGTGCGATATAACTTATTCATTTTTAACAAAGTCGCAAAATGGCCATAGACATGAATGAAATGAGGTCGCGGCGTGGCGCTTGTTCTCAGACATAAAATTTTTGAACTCTCGGTGATAATTTTTTGAAGGTAAGCCTAAGCATAAACTGAGCCTAAGCCTAAATCTAACCCTGAGCCGATAGGCTAAGTTGCAGGAGAGAAAGGGTAGAAAAGCCGATATTTCTTCAGCAGTGGAAGCATCGCTTTTGCCCAATAGTTTGCTTACTAATAAGAATCGCTGATCCACGGAATCATCAACTATAAAGGTAACAAATATGGTCAAGTTTTCGTTGTTCCGTTCTTGAATTCCAGGTTTTCTCTCAACAGGTGACGATATTGTACCGGGTAACAACGGATTGTACGATATATTACATGCGTTGGAATGGATTCAAACAAATATTCGCGAATTTGGTGGTAATCCGACATCTGTAACGATTATGGGACAGGGGTCTGGTGCCGCTGGTGCTGCACTGATTGCTCTGTCACCAAAAAGTTTAGGTATTTTGTTATTCATATGCTTCTATATTTTTTGTTTTCACGTGTGCGTATTAATGTTGCTAAATAATAATAAAGATTTAGGTTATCTTAAGCCGTTTCTAAATGACGCGCGTTAACCATCAGTAATGGCTGACTCTACTAGGCGGAGCAATGCATCTTCCATTAGCCTTGAAATGACAAATATTGTTTATGCTTAAAATATATTTTCTAAAATGACTTGCTTTCAAGATACGAGTTCAAAAAATTTGGCACATTCGTCGGAATTTGTAGTCGTATAATATTCATATATTTTTAAAACATATTAATACCCTTTAAAACTACGAAATTTTAGCATCTTTCCCACCGGAATTGCACGAATCCTAGTTTAATGCGATATATGCCCCAGTTTCAAGAAAAATGTGAAAAAATGAACTTTTTGTGCAAACTTCGGACTAGGCTTGCACTGGATCTTAGAACACAAAATTGTCTCGCTCACACGCCTGTAACAACGGCGTCTTCACGGTGGCAGTGTGGGGGCCGCGCCCTCCAAAGGGACTCAGTCTTAAAGTAAACAATCTTGAATTTCAATTGTAGGTCCCCCAAAACTATTCGCTATCCCCCCAAACGTAATCTTCTGCGGACACGCCTGGCATGTAAAATTATCCTCAACCGATATAAAATTCTAGCTTCGCCACTGAAGCTTAAACAGAATTAATAATCGAACAAGCGTTTAACTTCAGGCAAAGTACATCGAATGATCCTGATGAGCGGTTCACCATTTGCTCCGGGAATGGTACGTGATACGGCAATTAACGCAACACAAAAACTACAAGATCACGTTGGTTGCCGGGCATACAATACAACTCAAATTGTTGATTGTCTGCGCGCTGCATCACTTCGGGCAATACTAGACGAAAGCCGTCCGGTAAGTATTAACAAGAGTTGATAGAGGATCACATTATTATCAAGAGTATGCAACTTGGTATTGTAGAAATGAATGTATCCAGCGCGCGTTGTGTTTTTAGGCTATAACTGCATCATTTGGATTTGGACGCCTATAGCCAGGATTTTCTATTTGGAGGTGTAACAGTCGCAAAACGTATGTTGATACATGGATTGGGGTCTAGACATCCCAGACAACCCCTGGCTGCGCTCCTGTGTGACGGTTAAAATTTGCGCAAAGAAAATGCATAAATATGCTTTGACAATAGCGGTCTATTCGTATTCTTAAAAATAGGTTGCTCTTCTGGAAAATCGTATTTAGATTTAGACTCACTGCGAATGACACATTTTTTCGGGGAAAAACGGAAAAATTGAAAATCATGCACTAACGCTTCCGCAAACGCAAAAACGTTGATGGATGATTGGCCTATTGAATAATGACTTTGGGAAAATCAAATGACTATTTTATTAAGTATCAACATATGATAAACATATGATGATAAGCAGACTGCATTACACACACTACAGAGCTGTGTGCATATGCCAGAAAACTCACAAAAAAAAAAAAAAAATAAAAAAAAAAAAAAAAAAAAACACTAAACGCGACACACATCTGCAATAAAAGTTGCATCAAAGAGAAACAGAAAAATCTGAAATAGATATAGCAATCACTTAAAAAAAAGAAAAAAACAAAAAAACCACGGGGGACACACTTCACTCACCTTGTGTCCACCTCTGAGGAGCCACCGTAGCTTTATAAAAGGGCCGTTCAATTTTAGAACCTGTAAACATGTGTTTTTCTGGTCTTTTCAGAAGCTTAGAACAGGCATTTATCCAACTATCCCTCCTACTGGCGGATCCAATTGTGGGAACCAAGATTTTGTTTTGTACTTAAAGGTTTAGCACCAAAATGGCGTTTGGTTTCTGGCTGGTTTTGCTCGCGAATATTCCGTTATATCTCGTGCGGTCCCCCACTTTTGGGTTTCCTGGATCCACACTGATTTTCTCTCCGGTAAATCGGCGCTCGCGATGACGGGAGCGTCCAAAAATCCAATCCTCATGGTTTCTGTGATCTTCTGTCGGTGTTTTGCGAGTAATTTTACTGAGGTTATAACAAAAGTAGTGGCAAATTTTTAATGAAATGAAAAACGTACAAACGATTTGATTCGTTAAATACACGCTAAGAATGAAGACCTTGGAAAATTTAAGCAAGGCACAATCTTATGGATAAGCGGTCGCTTGACTACCTTGACTTCCTCATTACTGTATACAGTACGGGCTGGTACTACGAGGGATTGAGGGGGCGCCTCTCCCCCTCTACGAGCGGTTTCGCCTCCCTACCCGAGAAGTTTTAACCGTATTAAAGAATTCAGTGTTTGGAAACTTTTCATTGCCTCTCTAGAAAACTTCTTGCTCCATCTACTAGCAACTCCTAGATGAGGGCCTGAACGTAGTTTACCTGCCAAACATTTCAAAATTATCGACTTTGGTCGTGGAATTATGTAACTTTGACATGCCGAGTTCGATGAACCTGTTTTCAATGTTGTACTTCCTTTGACTGAGGAGTTGCGTTTTGCGTAACAGTTTAAAACACGGCGCAAATTAAAGTGAACGCGAATTTCAGGGTAACTTTGCTTGATACCACGGCTACCTCACTAAGTTTAGTCATATATTTCTGGAATTTGTTAAACGCACGGAATATGCTTGTGGGACCCTTTATAAAAACCATTTTGACCCTCTACGAAGTCTAGTTTGGTGTTGACAACGCGTGTACAAACTTTATTTCTGGATAGAATTTCAGCTCGGCCCTATAGTACACCATGACACTTTGAGTCGAAAAATAACCGGGGGATAAAAACTTTACTTATAGGGGGACTTTAATTGATCGCCAAATCCTACGCTATGATATGATATAAAAGAAATAGAAAGTATTCATGTGGAGCAACGTAGAATACTATAGAACTGCTTGTGTTTCACGTATTTTGTATTTTCAGCGTATATTCAACGACGAATATGAAGAGTTTGTTCCGATTGTAGACGGGTGGACTGGTGTGATTCCAGAAACGCCAAACTTACTTGCCCGTAACACCAAAATACCAGCGATTATTGGTACAACACGTGACGAAAGCGCTCTTCACTTATGTAATGCACCGTCTGCAATAATTTTGTCAACGGTGCCACAAAATGACTTACTACAGCCTTGACCTATCAAAGGCTCATTTTCAAAATTGCCAAGAAACAGCCAAATACTACAATAAATTTTGCAGCACCATTGACCAAAATTAATGATGAACCGCGCATAAGCTTGTATAAGCTTGCTCTGTTGTGTGACTAATCAGTCGTTTACGGTTTGGCAAAAACCTGTACAGCATTAATGACTTCATAACTTAAAGTTGATTCACTTCTTTGCCTATCATCTTAGAATTAAATTTATTAAAAATCTTCACGCAAAGCTATATTTTCAGTGATATTTGGCAAATCTGGAGCGAATTTGACTCAAAAGTTAACGCTGAAACAAGCGCATGGAATTGTGGCAAATTTGACGACAAGTTTCGAAGGCTACACAAATCGAGAATTGATTGCTAACGGTTGCCGATTCGAATATTTAGACTCGCGAAAAAATCCAAAAGCGTCTGATGATAAATTAACGCAAGGGATTTTAGAGGTATGCAGCAGCTGACTCGTTTACACTTTTCACAAACAGGCTTAGGCTTAGTGTCCGGTTTAGGTTTAAGGTTAGATTTCGGAAAAGTTTTAACTAAGCCTAAAAGTGTAGCTAAAACCCATTACGTAAGAATAAGCATAAGAAAAGCTAAATCCTTAATCTTTTATATATGTGGAAAGCGTATAAGGCTCAAACTCATGATTATGCTAACCTGTGAAAAATGATTTCTGACAACAATATTGCTTAAATATATAATTCCAAGTTTACAGTAGAAATAGTACCGGCTTTTAAATCGCGGTCAGTTTATACCTTACATACACTTACCGTTCGCATATATATACCGACTATATCATATTGATACATTGAAATTAATCGGGTATGTTTAAAACAAATTGTTTTATTTATAGTTGTACAGCGACTTTTGGTACAATGCTCCGGTGACAAGATTTGCAGACGAATATTTATACGAAGAAGTTATCTATTTGTACTCGTTTGATCATGTGAGCGATGACCGAAAACACTTTTTTGGAACTCCAGTTGACGGTTAGTTTCGCGGGCCGCGGTGCTGTTGAAATTCATCTAAATGCATATTCTGACGGATTACGATCTTTGTCACTTGTTCGGCTTATGTCTTGCGTGCGAGAACAAGACTGTAGCAGGCGGAGCGCCCAAGTACCAAGCCTACCAATGGTTGTGAATGATTAGTAATTTACGCAAGGATCCACCATTTATGTTACCACCACTAAACCAAAAGCTTGGCTATGTCCGTTATATATATATGTCTGTATGTATGTATGTATATATAATTCCGATTTTCGGCGGAAACGTTTTCGTTTGGGATTTTGGGAAGTTGTCAAGTTGGGATTTTTAGCGTAACCTTTATCGATTGCGAATTATACAACTTTAGCATGACCTGAACCTCGAGAAAACATCCAGAATTTACAAAGATATCCTTGAAATTTTATGATGATTTTTGTGTGTAGTGATGTGGCATTTTTTTAAAATTTGTCATAAATTTTGCGTATCACATTGTGTTGGAAGCAATAGTACAAATTCACTCGGAAAATATCTTTGTTTACAACGAAGTATAGTAATATTTAAATCAACTTTAGCTGTAACCAAACGTGGCTCAACTTCAGGTGCTTTCCATGGCTCCGATTTGATATTTCTGTTCGACCTTGACGTGCAGTTTTTGCGAAGGAAACGTATTCATTCGAGAAAGATTGATAAATATGTGACCGAGATGTTTGCCGATATGTTATGCAACTTTGCACGACATGGGTACGCAAATTGTGCTGCGTTGCAATGAAACTTTTTCTTGTCCTTGAAGCATCATCATATTTTATATGTAATATGAAATGAAATGTTCATGAATTTAGATAATTATTCGGTATATTAAATGTTGAAACGTGACACGTCGAACGCTACGTTAAGTTCTAAATACTATAAGCACTTATTACTTGGGTCTTGACACTTTCCTGCACAAAAAATTAATGCTCAACCTTAGCTTAACCAAGTGTAAGGCTAAGCCTGGGAGTAATTCCAAGCCTGTCGTGGGAAACGGAAAAAATGTACAAGAGTCTTTTATAAATTTATAGAAAGGAAATTGCCAATGTTGTAAAACGAACTCAGTGTGAGCAGACTCGAAACTTTAGCCTCAACATATAAATAAGTCTAATACTAATCCTAAGTAAAAAGTAGTCTGTAGCCTAAGTGTATTGTATCGCAGTCGCGCTGAAAAATGCTACACTCCTATAGTAATATAGGCAAGCAAATTTATGCCTAAAATCTTCTATATATTCTGTTATCCAAGACGTTTTTTGTAACCAGAGTAAATTTGAAATGGATCGCGTACAGCGTAAACACAAGCCACTAGTAAAGTGAACGGCTGATATCGTTTGTGGAATTGCTATTTTACCATGAGTATATAAACGCTTTCAAAACGCGAAAAGTGTTTTGAAAAGGCAAGTTGCTAAACACAAAATTGGATCAAATTTTAGAAATCCAACACCTGCATCCAGCGGGTACGTTGTATGGACGCCATACGATCGAACAAAGTTAAACTACCTCTCAATTCAGCACAAACCAAACATGGGAGTTGGTTATCATTGGCGAGGTCATGTGTTTTGGAATCGATATGCGCAAATATTAAGCAGTGTTGACGTAGGCAACTTGCATTATATTGAAACGTTACGGCGCGCGCTTGGCGATTATCAAGTTGCAACTTGGGTACTTCTGTCGTCTGCATTGTTGTTTTTTACAATTTTGGTCGCGTTGGCGTGTTATTGTATGCGAAAAGATGCCGAAGACGATGAAATATAGACCCGTTGACTATTTTGAATTACTATTTTTACACCAAACAGTTCTAAAAGCTTCAAACAGAACCGTAGCCAGGATTTTATTCAAACGGTACAAGTTAAATGCAGAAAAGCGTCAACCTCTATAAAATTCATGTTATCCTGAAAATATGCTAAAAATACCTTTTTATGCCTCCAGAAATTACAACTGGGGATATAACACCTTAAACAAATTTTTGTATACAGCCCTCGCCAGAAGTGTAATCTATTCTGTAGAAACCGTTGAACAATCTATTTTTAACTTAATCGGGAATTCTGCCGGTATATACATGGGTACGTTATGCAGCCTATGTTCTGAAACATAGTTTGAACATGTGACACGAAATGTAAATGCTTCGCTAAACCTAGCTGAAATAGGGTTGCGCTATACTTTCCTGTGTCTCGCGATACAATCGCACGTCATCGTACGCTGCCGTTAGCTGCCGCTTACCGCCGTATGGCACCATCTGACATCGCATCGCACGGCGCGGCACAAGCAGAACTAAATTTCGGATGGGCCGCACGTGGCATGAGGCTTCGGGCGGGAAATATAGCGCTACCCTTGCGCTTTCATGTTTTGCATAGAACTATCGTATAGTTTCATTGGCGGATCCAACGTGACAAGTGACCACTCAAGCCACGGTTGTCCAACAGGATCAAAACCAAAATTTGGTATTAAGATTTAGTGCTAATGTTGTGTTTGACTTCTCGGTCGCTTTGCTGGTAAGCTTTTGCCATTATTCACGCGGTCAACAGCTACGATGTATCCGCTACTATAAAGCTTGCAGTGGCGTACTTTCGCAATAGTGTGACCAGACACCAAAATATTGAGTTTTAAGACTGGTTTTTTCCATCGCACTGGCAAATAATAATAATGTTTCATGGTTAAAAAACAAAGCACCGCTATCAGACAAGTATTCACTTCAGTTGGGGGTGCAACCTATCTGGTCTTTTACGTACGCCCCTGATTAGTCTTTACAATAATAAAATGCAGTCAGTATTTTTGAAAAGATTTCATTTTATAAATGAATTTGCCTTTAATCTGTCTTAGCTGGGGCGACGTTTATACGTATTTCGAGCAACATTACTAGCGAAAGTGGTTACTGTGGTGACCAGAACAAGAGGAGTAATAAGGGGACCGCATTTTGAGTGCCAATCAATAAGAGTCCGTATCCCTAATGAGATCCGTAAACGGATAGAGTCCCTAAACCCTAATTAGAGTCCATATATGTCAATTAAGTCAATTATCTCTAACTGTTGCACATAAATAACTCCAGCACCAAATACAGTTGGGTTAGAAACTTTAAAGCATGCTTAAGTTTTGAAAGTGCATTCCTAAGTATAACCTTGCATTATCGATCAAACTTTTAACATTAGAAAAATAAAGTTTAATTCTTGAATTCCGCGGATAGTTGCAATGCCGGATATATCAGTAACTAAAAGCGGGTTAAAAATAAATAACAGTCCGTAACCAAATAACAGGGGGGTACGCCCGGGAGAGGTCAAATAAATATCAGTCTCTCCCCGCTTATTCGGGTTGCTACAGTAACGGGGTTTTCAACACTGAGATTTCAAATCATATGCAACTCATCAAATTTTCAAATATATACTATTGGCTAAATCATAGCTCGAAATCAAACGTCGGGTTAAATAGGAAGGGTATATTTATGTAAAGAAGGGTAACAAGAAAAACATAACTTCAGTATATCTGCAAGTCGACTGAAAAATATGCGTAATCTAATATTTTCTGCCTAGCTTTTAGGTTCAGCTTGGAAACTATGATTTAGTCAAGCTGATTTCAGAGCCCGTATTCTCAAATATGTGTAGCATTTATCACCTGTTGGTAATAGGTACTGTAACTTTGGAACCATTGCATGGTGAGGGTCCAAATTCAGCACATTGTTTGCTTTTGATTCGTCCTACTTCTGTACAAATTTGGAAATCCGCAATTGTGCTCGTCAGTTTGAAAACCTATCGCTAACAGAAAAACGTTCCGCTCCGGATGTTAGCATGAGCCAAAACTACGATACTACACCGGACATGTTATCTCAAATGTGCTGTATCACGTCATTTTGTCCTTGCATTAATGTTTTCTGTCATGGTCGCTCATTCCGCGCAGCTTTTGTTAAACGATCAGTTACCCAAAGGTCATTATTTTATTCTGAAACCTTGCTCGTGTATGCCAAACAAAGCAGGTGTTATTTTCAATTATATAAATACACTGTAGTACCACATTTAGCTCAGCCCACAAGCACTAAACGATGCTTATCAAGTCTATGCATGCGGAAAGTTAATTGGCCAGGCATAAACTATATTAGGAATCGTGTCAAAATTATAAAACGCCATTCTAAACGCTTTTCGAGTTTCAAATATCATCTTTTAAAACCGTTTTTTGTAAAGCAGAGAAACTCAAAAGTGAATCGCTTGCATATCGACAGGCAATTAAAAACGATTTCATGCGTTTATCAAAACACTATTTTCGCAACAACATATATTTTCACAGCGCGAAACCTTAGTATTTCTGAGACGATTCTTAAATTATCAGTTTAAAACTTTTGATAAATTGCTACGCTAAGAAAACTTCGCAACTTAGCTTAAAAACTGATAGCTGAACATTTTCCATTAATCCTTTCCCGCATCAATGTTTTCTGTTTCATCTAATTTTAAATTTGAAATTGAACCTACAATCTTGTGAACGGATCGAGCTTACCACCACAGTTCAACTACTGGAGAGCGAATAAGAGGACCCCCCTCGTTATTCGGCAACGGAGTGTTATTTATTTTTAACCCACGCTCCGCCACCCTTCGTTACTGGTATATATTTGGTTCTGGAGTCAAATATGCACTACAATTAGGGATAATTGACATTTATGGACTCTAATTAGGGTTTAGGGAGTCTATCCGCTTACGGACTCTAAGGATACGTACTCCTATTGAATTGGACTCAAAATGGGGACACCCTTTTATTACCCCACACCCTCTTATTCGGGTCACTTATAAAAGCTTGACGCTCAAACCCGAGTTGGTTTCGGGCTCTGGCGTTTTATAGAAATTTCGTACTACGCATTAAGTTTCTATACTTGTTACAACTCTATGCATAGTGCATTCCATTACACGGAAGTACACAGTATGCCATTAAAGCATCCGTAGCCTTTTAAATACAATTTTTTGACATTTTTAAGATTTAGGCATAAAACTTGGACTTGAACCGTTAATCAATTTTTAGGCTTAAGGTTAAGGTACTAGGAAAGAACTTAAGGGTCTACATAATTAGCAGCTTATAGTATGCTTTGTGCGGAAGGGATAAAACCTGCAAGACACTGATGCAGACGTGTTTGAAAATTAAAAAAAAGATTTTGTAATATACCGTTATTTGTGACCTAAATGTACTCTGCTCTGATGTATACCGTAAAATTAAAAAATTTAAAAATGTAAACGCCAGTTTTAGTTTGAAATATTTTATTTGAACAGCAGTCTTTGATTCAATACCAGAGGCTGCACAATAGTGTTTTTGTTCATGAAAAGCCAGATGTCCGGAGCATTAAAAAATTCGTTGTGCACAATTGTATGAAACGGTCTATTAAAGTTGAGTGTTCGCATTCGAGAAATTTTGTAATATTTGTAGCGGTTCTTCAAAATACATTTTCCTAAAAATAATATTTTCCTAAACAATTTTCGTAAATTTTAGATTTTGGCGTAACTTAATAGGTCTGTGATTAAACTCTTGGCCCATGTTACTTTTAGGGTCGTTCGAGTTTCTGGTGGGTCTATAAAAGAGTAGGTTTAGATGCTCGATTACTTTTATTGCTTACGCTAAGGCTTAGGCTTAGGCATAGGAATAGGTAGCTTAATCTACTGCTACGACCCTAAAAGTAACATTCGCCAATATATCTTCCGGCGTATTCTTCTTGTTGCTTGTATATATACTCCGTTACCTTTGTCCAATGGATCATGCATATGATATAGTTACATTCCTTATGTAGTCAATTTCCGCAGCCTGACCAAGTAAGTAATTGAAAGATTCTGGAAATGTCGCGATATTCGGCAAGCTTTGAATTTCTATTTTTAAGCATTTGTCTTTAAACTTGTGGAGAATGTAATTCGAGCGCCGCCTACCATTGGCCAATTGCTCTGTGCACGTAAAATATACAAGCGTACAATAATATTTCATCAAAATAAAAATTCTGCCACCGTTGCATTGAGATGGCATCTTTTCCATGAAATAGTATAGCATTCCCAGCGGGTATACATACATATATTAAAACACACTGAATCAATAAAAGTACGTATGAAACGATTTTAGCTTGCTTGATAGCACCAAATACTCTGTCTACTATTGGTTTGTGTCAAATATGTTATGTGAAAGTATCCGCTACATCAGCATAGCGTTTGGGTTTTAGCTGATTTCGTGTGCCAAATTTCTGTTGATCTCAACTGAACGTTTGTTAATTTTTACCAAGGCATTCAATTTCTTCGGGTGTCTACGTCTTGGGTTCTTGATCTTGTACCACGTTCCTCTATTCCCAAACGCGTAAGCTTACGCTCAGCCACGGGTTTAGGATTTGGCTCAGTCTCAGGCTTTAGGCTTTAGATTTTTCTTATGCTTAGGTTTTTGGAAAGGATTCACAAAATCTTAAGCCTAAACTTTTGCCAAAGCCTTTACCTTTCAACCTAAGCTTATGTAAGCTTTAGTCTTACCTGTAATTTAAATACGGGGGGAGTGTACAAGAGAAGAGTGTTGAAATGAGCCCTTGCGTCACAAGGAATTTAGAAGTTAAAAGAGGCGAAGCCATTAATTTGCCTCGCAGTATGACGTTTCAGGTAAATATTTTGAAGCACAGATCTTAGCAATATTTCAGTGCTTTTTCGGCAGGGAAAAGATTAAGGTAATATGGTCTTTGGCAAGGTTTCGGTTTATTCGTACACTACTCAACCCAGAAATTTCTTAAATATATATTATTAAGATGGCATTCGAAGAAATTTTTTTCATTTTTTGCGAATTTTCAGAAGGGTGCCCATAGGTAGAAAATCAAAAATAATTTCTGTTGAATGTTTAAATAAATGGATATCGCTCGAACCTCGAGGACGAGATAATGCCATATTCGCGGTGCAGTTTTCAGCTACTTAATATGATCAAGTAATAGAGAAATTGTCCCTGAAACGCTCTATTTCAACGCAAAATTAGTTTTTATGCTTTGTATGAGGTCTCCACCCTTGCACCCACGAAAGAACACATAGGTCACCATATTTCAGATCGTTCTGGTATCGCATCAAAAATGACCCCACTCCAAAAAATGACCCCTGGACACATTTTCATGGGGGTCCGATTTTCACAGTACTGTCGTGTGAAAAACTAAACCTTCATTAAAACGAGACCTCCCGGTCAGTTTTTACACAGCGTCGCATGAAAAAATGACCCCCCGTTAAAAAACAGACCCCCGGTCAGTTTTACACAGAACTGTTCCAAAAATTGCCTTCTGTGGAAATAGATTACTTCCTGCTGGCGAATATTCTTAAGCACTTGGTTTGGGGCCTAAATCTCTGAACTGTTAAAGGCAACGCTTTACTTGTACATTTTGTCCCTGAGGTGTGTGATTAGATATATGGAATGCGTTGCCAAAACCAAATCCGCATCAAATATTTATGTTCGTAATTGAATCTAATACATATTTCAACATCATTTTAGGGTAAAACAGGGCGTGCCTAGGGTTGCCTGCCCCAAAACTCCCAATTCAGACCCATCTGCAATGGCAAATCAAGAATTTTTTGGCTAGAATTCGAGATTAGTCCAGTCCACTCCCCCGAGCTAGAGCCGAGGTCAACATTAATGGTTTCGAGAAAATTTCATATTTCTGAGTACGAAACGTGTGAAGTATATATTAGCCACTTTTCTCCGAGCTATATGGGCTATACTTAGTGTACACTGCAAAAAATGGTAGTCAAATTGACGCTCTCCGAAATAGGTTTGCCGGACTACACAAACTGAATCAAATTCGACTCCGCCAGAGATAGTTTGACTCACCCAAGTCGTCGATTTTGCCTCCGGTAAAGTCGAATTTGATCCAGTTTGCGTAGTCCGGCAAAACCTATTTCGGAGAGAGTCAATTTGACTCACCATTGTTTGCAGTGTACAATGTCTGTTACTCTACCAGAAAATAGTGGTGCGTGGACTCCAAGGGTTTGCCAATGCAGATACCGATTGTTATTTTAAAATTTTGCCAATGCCAAACCTATATATGCTGATACCGATGTCGATACAAATTTTAATACAATCATACTTTAAATACTTAAAGCTAACGGAATCATTTTAGGATGCTAATGTCACGATAGATTTATAGATACATTTATTGATTGTCAGAGCTCATAAAATGTCGTAGACATGGGCATGGGGTGATGATATAAACCTGGCGGGGATCCCACCTCGCCGTGGGATTGAATTTTTAAAGCTATATTTTGAGGGCCACTTTGAATGTTTCTGAATATTTTCGCTTAATCCCCCTATGGTCGCCGTTTGCCTCAAAAAATCGATAAAGTTTGAAAATTTTTTGCATATTTGAGCTTCTCATTATATCAGTTGATCGTTTCACGCCCAGGCCCGGATTTGAATTTGTTAAAAAAGTTAGAAAATTATATATCATTCCACGCAGATTGCAAAACTGAATTGAACGGTGTTCAATTTAAGCAATCAAACTTCTGGTTAATTTAGTTATAATGCAAAAATTTTCAAAATCTATCCATTTTAGTGCAAACGCCGGCTTTTTGGAATATATATATACTCGAATGGACCCAAGTTTTCTTCAAATTTTGATTGGATGCTTCGCCTTTTTGATAGTTTCAACAAATATCATAAATAATGTTCTCAAATTCGAACACAACTTAGCACTTTCAAGCCAAAAATTTCAAAAATTTTCGAGCGTTGCTCGAACGGCGCATTTGACAAGCGAAAGGAACTGAGCTTATAATATATTTTGATTTGGTTCCTGGGTCTTGCTATTCAACCACTTTAGACCGCTACTTTTCAAACAACCTGATTCCCAAAACTCGCCAGACTACTATAGATGAGCTAGATCTATAATGAATGCATAGTGATTTGCTAATATTTTTCCAGTTGTGTTCCCCGCTTAGCATTTCATAATGCCTTTTCAGTTTAAATTTTCGGAGCTGCCGTTGCGTACACATGTATATCCGTAGGAAATGCGGGCTCGTAGCTAAGGGGGGTAGGGGGGCTGAGCCCCCTAGAAAACTTTTGGCCCCCGAGAAGATGTTCAACCTTGCTTGTAAGTCATTGAAAAGCAAACGCTTGCCTAGCATCGGCAAATGCAATAAATGTTAAGGATGACGAGTAGCTTTAGTCTGGAATGCATCAAACAAATCAAACACACCCAAAAATGGCAAATACCTAATAATTGACAAGTTTGCATGGCATGGACCTTTAGATTATAAAACTTCGTTCATTATTGTAGTTCAATTTCTGTATTCGCCACATATTTTGGAGTGAATGTCGGCTGCTGGAAAATAACGTAAAACCCAGAAAAACAGCAGTGTTAATAGACTTCCGGATTACCATCTGAATCATAGATGTCAAAATGTTTTCTTTTTACATGAAAATATTCATTCCCAAACTGAAATCTTAGACACACTGGCAAACGGGGTTTGACTAAAACTTTGTTCAGCGGTACCAAACTGTTTCAACGTGCCACAATGGATGAATTACTTTGCGCTATCATATTCAAGTTTAAAAGCCTATTGCTTTCCCTATTGTACCGCCCGTCTAAACGTTTTGTATACGTTTTACAACATATTTTCTGTTGTTATTTTTTCTCTGAATTATGCGCGAGACATAGTAAACACTCGAACGCGTAAACTGCTGTATAGCTTTTGCTACTATTGTTTATTAACGGAGTTGTTATTAACACAGTGTAAAGTTTATGCATCCACTGCTATGGTCACAGTCAGTTTCCTGTCAGTCACATATCGCGGGTAATGGGCGCAGGAAGCGACTTTTAAATTTGAAACCTCTACTTCAACTTCCCTAAACGGGGGGTGGGCGGCCAACATTTTTCCGGTTAGAAAATTTATTGCATACAAGCCAAACGTTTAAAGTAACATTACGAAAAATGCTAAGGTCCGTTGCCAAAATTGCGGTTTGCTTTTCGATCGCTTCGCTCGCGAAGTTTGTTCCACCGCAAGGTATCCACCAGGGGAACACGGCGAAACCCGTCCACTAAACCATTGCCATGAGTCAAATGTACCTTTCGCATCAATTTGAGGCGCATCGGCTTGGGTAGGTATGCTAGCCGTAGCACTGTCGATAGTCAATTTTTTTGCTTGTGGTTACGATTTGCGCTAATCAATTGAGCAAAACCGTTGTTTAATCACAATTGGGGTAACTTCTCCTGGGGTGGACAGACTTAGCACTTCACATTGCAATTTTACTGTTTTGTTTCGCATATACCGGCAGTTGTTTTCTATCGCGCAATGTTATTTTTTTCTATTTCTGATAACATTTAACACGTTTTATCTGCTCTGCAAGTATTAAACTGCTTTCGCTATTAATATTCACTGGGTTTGAACGTTAGTTTAAGCACATTTGAGTTACATTTCGGATTACTGTGACTTAATTAAAAAAGTTCAAGATGAAAACTGTTGTAAAATTAACAATTATTCTGGCAACCTGGTCATTATTCAGCGTGATTGCGCTGTTACAAAAGGAGCACGAAACAATTTCAACCGCAAACAAAAATATTGAAAATAATCCACTTGGGTCATGTACACTTTCCAATCACATTTACATCTCATTTTTACTAAGGTTTCGGTTTAGGAATCTACTTGCCAATGCCTTAGTATTTACGTCAGTCCTTACATAAGCCTATGCCCGAGCCATACCCTTAACCATAATTGTGGTGGATGGTTTACAATGGCCGTCAATTTTCGTAATATCTCACATTCTGCGTTGGTCGGGTGCCAGAGTGGGAGCACAACCCCCCTAAGAAAAAATCTTGCCCCAAAAAAGTTTCAGCCCAGCTTGTCGGTGATGTAAAATTACGCACGCTCCTCTTTAATTGTTTTCACCCCGTCTGGCGTGTTAAACTGGCTACGAACCTGACTCTTTGTTTATTAAAACAGCTGTCTGTTGCTTATTATATTCGGTAAATTAAAATAGTATTTGCCAGCTTAAATCTACGGGTGTAACAACACAGCAAGTATAATATTATCATATTTTATTAAACCACTTAATACTTTTTTTGTTAATAATTAAAACAAAACGATAACAACAATCATGAATGCACTCAAAGCAACCATGAATCGTGCAAAACAAACGGTTGAAGAAAAACTTGGCGACGCGAAGAAAACTGAACTCGATCCAGAACTGCAAAGTGCGTTGCGTCGAATTGATGATGTGAAAATATTCACGTCGAAAACATTGTCCAGCGTTGAAGCATTCCTGCAACCTGATCCAACTCAACGGGTTCTTGAAGGATTTTTGCAAGAAGGTCAGTTAACAGCACTGTTTTATAAAACTTCAGGCCCCTAAACATAAGCCTAACCTAAGCCTAAGCCTAAGCCTAAACCTAAACAAAAAAATTAGTCTAAAGCTTAAACTGACTCTATTATAACTTCACCGGAAAACGATCCGGCTTTGTTCTATACATGGGCCAAACTTCATGTGATTTTTTTTGCGTGCGAGCGTAGCGCGCACTACAAAACGGTTTTTGTACGCTATGATCAAGGCGTAGAGATGATTTGATTTCGGAAGGTAATAATAATAAATGTTTGACCTCTGCCGGTTATGCTGCAGTCGGTAAAGGTGCTTTTTATGAGTCTCAAAATATTTCGCGGGGCCATATGTTCTCTTTGACCCCTGTTATAGATGCCCATTCTATGATCAAGCTGGTTTTATTCTAAAACCTCTAAAAGTGAAGTTTTCTAATGTTCACACAGATATGGAATGTAATATACTTGTCCTACCTCTTATTATTGTATACGCCACTGGTCAACAATCATGTATACTGCATACACACGTGTAGGCAGAATTTCCAACTGGTAGAAGTATCGGTATGCAGCAAACATTGTTGGTCTTTTTGGTTCGCCCCCATGTTTAGTCAATTCGATTTCCAGTTTGATTTCCATTATTGCGTGTGTCGCAGTTGCATTTTCCTCCCGTGCATTTTCCTTCCGAAAAAGTATCTAGTCGGTATTTTTTCCGTAGGGAGATTGCACGAGGGAAATATGCAACTGTGACACAGACATAGATATGTAAAACTATGTCGTTTGGGCAATTGTAGGACGACTTAGTGGTTCCAAACGCCATCGATCAAAACGTTTTCAGTTTTACTATTTAAGGTGCCAATAAAGCGGAAATTGTCGGTCAAGATATGTCGCAATTGGCGACCAAAATCGGAAGCGATGATCCGTACGGCAAAGCAATGGTCAACGGAGCCGAAGCGTTCAACAAACTGGGTCAAGCTGAACGGGAACGATTGAAAGCTGCTCAAGCTGACTACATCGCTCCGGTGAAACGATTTTTAAATGAAGACGTTAAGGTAACAACACAATTGGCTTATATCAGTGGCGTATCCAGAAATTTCTGGAGGGACACCCGATGTATAAAACTGAAAAAGCTCACGCATGAAATGAGCAAGAAGCCAAATACAATTTTAACACCACAGCTTATTACAAAATTTTACTTTAACATCTGTTAGGAGCAAGGCTTGTGCGGGCCACGTTAGATCCGCCAGTGCAATATTTTGTTTTTATCAGCGGGTATTTTTTATAATATGATACTCCGAATTGACCATTAATAGATGTTAACTAGGCTTTATATATGTAGCTGTTAATGTTCAGGTTTTTTCAATATTTTTAGATTTTCTAAACAGTTTAGCATTTAAAGAATGTTGAATCTTACACTAAAATTTGTTTGCAAAATTGCATCAGCGTTCCAGTCAGGGTAGCAACAAAGGTTCGGATTCGGATTCGAATGCGGCAAAAATTTGTGGTTCGGATTTGTAAGTCGGTTGCGAAAAAGCCGAATCCAAAAGCCAAATCCAACAATGTTCGACAATATGTTTTTTATGTTTTAAACAATAAAAATTTTAAACAACTTGTTATATCGATAAATTTTTTTGCTTCAGGTCACAATTCTTAAAATTGAGGTTGGTCACGAAATATATTAACGTTTAAAAGTTATGCGGCTGGCATTGCGTTTATATTCTGAAACAAATTATAGATATAACTGATATTTGCGACATGCAAGTTTCGGATTCGGATTCGCCATATTAATAATAGATTCGGATTCGGTCAAATTGTGGACGCGGTGCCACCCTGGCTCCAGTGTAGTATGCGGAAACTGCAACGCAATTTCATTCCGCAGAAATGCTGCATTTAAGACTGTCATAAAATAGGTGGGGCACAACATTGTCATTTACTGCAATTGTTAGCATTAAACGATTGCTCAAACAATTTTAGTTGAAATTTAATAAAGCCTTAATGTATAACCAATTGTTAAATTAAATACTTATGCGAGCCAGCAGCTACGTGCAAAGGGGTTGCAGCTGCACCCTTTTGTGTTTCATAAGCCATTTTTGTATAGGTAGATATGTAAAATGAGCAACTGGTAAGCTTACACCAATAGCATTTAATTAGAATCGTATCCGTTGGACCCTACCAACAGGCCCGGAACCAGTTCACTTGCTTAAGTGGCTTAAAATTTTTTTGAAGGGGCATACAAGGGTTTTCTATGACCTAGAACCATGGTTGAAAATTTTCTAGGGGGGCAAAAGTCTTCCTTTGGGGGCTGAGCCCACGCCCCTGGTCCGCCTCTGGTACGGGCCTGACTATTTACCACCCTCAAGCATATATTCCGCGGCGCCAATGATCATTAACCTAACCTTAAGATAATGTAAAATTCTATTGCTAAACCTTAATCTGCCCAATTGGTAAATGGTAATTGCGACCTGCAATAAGGCAGATATCGAGCAAAATTTGTACTCTACTAGAGTCACGCAAGGAGTTTGATAGTAAAATTATGTTTAGGTTCTTGCTCGTTTTGTTGTCGGATTTCTAGGTGTCTTTTTTGTAGGATCGGCTATTGCGTCCTATTTGCTGGTCTAGCTTAGTTCAGTCAGTAACCAATGACATGCACAAATTGTTTTGTAGGCTCTCGATCAAGCAAAGAAAGATCTGGAAAACAAACGCCTCGATATGGATTCTATGAAAGGCAAAACTGGCAAAGGAAATCCAGCGGCTGACCAGGATTACCAAAAAAGCGTTGAAGCATATGATGCTCAAGTTGTAAACGTTCGCCAATTGGTAAACACTGTTTAAGCGAAGTTTAATCTTTGTATAATGTTTATTTTCCGTCGCCACACAACAAGAACGCAGCGAGCAGAATTTGCTTTAGGAAGGGAATATACTTATGCACCAGTGTCGGAGCAGACAGGGTTGGGGCTATGCCCAAACTCTAGGGTCGAGACCCCCAAACTTGATAGCGAAGCGAGCGAGAAGCCAGGCGCTTTTTAAAACTTCTGCGGTTTTCGTTTCAACCGGTTAGGATTAGGGCATCTTTAGGTGTGGGCTCGCAATTGGTGGTATGGGGGGTAGCTGCGCCGGCCCTGTTATGTACAATTTTTATGCAAGCGAGCGAAAGTGTTTCATCTTTTGGACACAATAAGTGTATAAATTCCAAAATTTGCAATAGTTTTTTTCGGTGTTTGTATATACAGTTCTCCCCACGTTTAAGATTATGGCTCAGGTTCAGACTTTTGCTTAGACAAAAGTCAAGGCAAACGCTGAAGCAAAGGTTCAGGAACACGATTTATATACTTAGTGCGAAATCTTCGAAACACACAAAACCGCTGCGCTAGCAGCCGAGCAATTCAACTGTTACCAGCTTTAAAACATCGTGTAATTACTGTCGATTTCTGTTATTTTTATGTATAAATATATCAAGCGAATCATGCTTGGGTCCAAATTACCATCCAGTTGTAAGCATATAAATTAGCACAAGCGAATCGTGCTTGGGTCCAAATTGCCATCCAGTTGTAAGCATATAAATTAGCAACTACACGTCCTCCCACACTTACGCTTCCGCTTAGGCTGAGCATTACGTTTAAAAAGGCTTATCTATGCACGTAAGCTTTTGCCAAAGTATTGCATTAACTCTAAATGTGGAAAAAATGACTAAACAGCCAAGGAATTTAATGAACAGAGGGGGCTGTTACACGGCTACTATTGACTTCGTTTCGAAACGAAGGAACAGTTAACGATTATAGGATTATTAAAAGCTTAATAAAATAAAACCAAAGTATTTTGTAACTTAGTTGACAAGCCATTAGATCTCAGAAATTTTATTGAGTAAAATTCCGGACTGAAGTAGCGTAAAATGCCGCAACTCTGCTTTGGACTAGTCGATTACGTGGCCGAACTTAATTATGGCTTGGACTACAACATCGATTCTTTCTGCACGTTTGTGTTTGTCATTAAAATCAGTGAAAGTTAATTTTTATGTATTGATTTTGAAGCAATTATATGATTAGTTCCGCGACAGATATAATTATTGTTTTCGTTTGTTCAGGTCAAAGACGTCGACGCAAAGATTCCGGAACTGAAAGCAGCATTAAAAGCATTGGTAGCAGCGGAACTAGATTATTTGACAAAAGCACAACAGATCTGGAAAGATTACGAAAAACAGCTCAAGTGAACCTTTGTCGCGTTTCGTGTGAAATTATTGTGCCAAATTGAATTTATTAAAGCTAAATATGAAGTGAGATTAGCGACAGTTTGTTTATAAAGCTTTGTTTCAAATAAAGGCCGTGGGTACTTGTTTACTTTCCTGCCACACTACTGTTAAATTAGATTGAAGGCATAAATAACCCTCATATTACTTATTATTTTTCTAAGTCTAAACCTAAGCCTAAAACCTAAGTCAAATTTTGAGCCTATATTATTAGTCCAGTCATTTTATCTGCTGGAAGTTGTAGTGAAGAAAGCTGAACAAGTATAATGGCTTGTTTAAGATTATAACACAGTGCAGTATTTTTAACTCGGTATAGGATCCAACGGTTAGTTTTATCAAATCGAAAATGTTGCAAAAACAACATTTCATGGAACTCTTAGTTCAATTTATATGCTAACAATTGCGTGTACGGCGTTAAGAAAATGCGATTGCCGCATGGTACCGCTACCGAATAACAGTTTCTAGACAAAAGGCCTTGCTTGCGGCGCCGTACGGCCCCGTACACGAAGTACACTACGCTTGACTCGCCGAACAGCTTTCGTGCGAGAAAAAATATTACAATTTGTGATTACGTTTTTTTATTTAATTAATATTTTGATTCCATTATATACCATATGCGTTTGTTCTTGGAGTCGTCTTTCAGTTTGGAAATTTTGACATTTTGGAACAACCTAAATCTAGGTTAAGACTAGGCTCAGTCGAAATAGGCTTAAATTAGTATTCGGATTACGATTAGGTACGATTAGGTTTATGCTTTTACCTTGACATAAGCTTAGTACGCTTAACTTGGTAGGTGTAACGCGATCAAAAGCCTAAATATTTTTCTGAGTCGGAACGTAATATATGGTAAAGTTATAGGCAAGACGATAATGTAAAGGACATAGAATAAATTTGTTCTGAAGGATATATTGCTATTACTTTGTTTAATACAATATTTGATTGATAAAGGAGTATAGCTTGACGTTGAATCTGTTTGCTAACAATGCAGTAATTAGCAATTATATTCATAAGCGGACCCATGTATAGAACAGAGTCGGAAACGTAGTATAAGCATATGCATAAGCTTAAGCTAAGCCTAACTCTGAGCCTAAGCGTCAGGATGAGCCTATTTCTAAGCCTGCCTAAGCCTAACCCTGAGCCTAAGCGTCAGGATGAGCGTATTCCTAAGCCTGCCTAAGCCTAAGCGTAAGAATGAGCCTATTCCTAAGTTTAAGCCTAAGCCTAATCAAAAAAGTTAGTCTAGAACTTAAACTGACTCTGTTACAGCCCCACAGGAAAACGATCCGGCCATGTTCTCTACATGGGCCCATTTAACGTATATACAATTCCGTTGCAGTTGAATTTTTTGTTATTCATGGTTACAGTTATTTTGTTCAAATTAACATACCTTACGCGGTAAATTTGTTTTTTCTTTTTTCTTTGCTTCTTTATGAGTTATACATTTCGGAAATAAAATTGCCTTTAAATGCGGCGTCTTTATTTCAAGGTTAGCACAAATTTCTCTAATTCCTTTATACAAAAATAATGTTGGCAAATTTATGAGCCGGTTAAAGATACGCTTTGCCTCGTATAATAGAGTTATCATTATTTAGTAAATTCGTCAAGCGTATTTTCATTTAACATACTCTAATGAAGTCAAAAGCGTTTTAAGATTAGTGTTTTGGTAAGCAAACTTAGAAAGCATTCTTAATTCATTTGGCTTCCGCTCTACAGAACATGTCCCGGATTATATTGCATGCCTCTCACACCTTCAATTATGCGTCGAGTTAGGTTTAGGGTTAGGTATATTATCGTAGTATTAGAGACCTGGTCTGCTGATAAGTCGATGAATTTGTTTTTCCTAACCAGCCCGGTTATTGCCGCAAGTAAGAATTAAGTAAAAAATATAACCTAGACGAAAAAGCATATTGTCCTTGCCAGAAAAAAATCATAGTCGCATATAGGTTTTCCCATCTGGTTTAGTATTCGCGTTTATTAATTTCATTTCTATACCATTGAGGCCTCGACTATAGCATCATTTGCATTTTATGCCTTGCGTGCCATGTCACGAACTGGTATGCATGCATGGAGCGTGGCCTATGTAATAGGATTAATGATACTTGCCGTCAATTATTCTGTCTGCTACGAATATAATTTTTGCATTTGCGGTCTCGTTGCACACCAAGGCGTTGTGACCGGCGACTGTTTTTACATTGCCCATGGGCTCTTTTTGGTGTTGGCTTTTTCGTTACGTACCGAACCGAAACAAACAATATTGTGATCTGAATAGCGAGCTTTTCACATATAGGCTAAGCCTTGGCTATTGCCTAGGGGCCAGGGCTAAAAACCCAAAATGTTTGCGCGGAATGTTACAGCAACATAACATATATTTGTTGTCAGGCCAACGTTCTTTGGTTCATGCCACCGTTCCTTGTTCCGAGGATTTATAAGCGCCAAGCGGATCGAAGAAGAATTGAATTTCGTTCAGGCTATATTTTTTATCCGCCAATAGGTTTTGTATTAATACCTAAACGTAAAGTTTAAAACATGTGAAGTTAACCGCGGCTTTAGATATCAAAATGCAAATTAAGTTTGGTAAAACCAAGGGCACATTTTTAAAGCTCAAATTAGCCAGTTGGGCCTCAGACCAAATCGCCAATGCTAATTCAAACCTCATGAAGTTCAAAGGAACAACGGTGAGTACTGTAGTGACACGAATAAGAGGGAGGGGGTAATGAGAGGGGTCCCATTTTGAGTCCCAATCAGGAGTACGTAGAGTCCTTAAGCGAATAGAGTCCCTAAATCCCAATTAGAGTCCATAAATGTCAATTATCCCTAATTGTAGCGCATAAATGACTAGAGGACCAAATAAACTTGAGGTCGAAACTTTAAAGCGTATATACTTAAGTTTTGAAAGTTACATTCCAAAGTATATCCTTGCATTATCGCTCAAGCTTTTGATGCAAGGTGAAAAACGGTTAATTGAACGGATAGATGCAATACCGGATATATATCAGTAAGGAAAGGTGGCGGAGGGCTGGACGAAAATAAATAACAATCCGTAACCGAATAACATTGGGGGTACCCTCTGGAGAAGCCAAATAAATATCAGTCCACCCTCTTATTCGGGTCACTACAGTACAGTATAAACAGACATTTAAAAACTATTAACTTTGATGCCTTAGTACGGCACCATTTGCGACGAGACAATCACAGCAGGGGCAAGGCATTTAATTATTAGAGCAAGAAAAGACAAGCCCGTAACTGTTTTAAGTGCTGAAGGTAAATAAAAAACCGCACCTGTATTTTCAAACAAAGGCAGACCAGTAGGTCAAAAGGACAGCCTAAAAGTACCAGTACGTGGTTTGAGCATATAAAAATAGTAACAGCAAATGCCATAGAACTTCCTTTTGTAAAAGGAAAGATGCTGTTTTGACCAACTTGCGTTGTTTAGAAGTGATGCATACACTCGAAATTTGTTAAAAGTGACGAGAAAAAGTAGTTTCATCAGTTTCCGAGTAAAAAATGTCTGTTTTCGTTATAGAAAAACCGGAAATTTTGTTATTTTAAGGTTGATTTACGTAGTTAAAAATCACTTATAAATCATCTAATTTTTCAATACAGATAGTATGCTGCAATTGTGCGCTTTCAAACGAAGATGACGAAATTTATCCAAAATCTTAAAAAATTTAAATTGCATCTGCTTGTTTTTCTTCAAGATTTACG
Source organism: Enoplolaimus lenunculus (assembly GCA_030248215.1). Lineage (NCBI taxonomy): Eukaryota > Metazoa > Nematoda > Enoplea > Enoplida > Thoracostomopsidae > Enoplolaimus > Enoplolaimus lenunculus. The sequence continues at coordinate 33,705 of JASANG010001865.1, forward strand.
AAACATTAACAGTTGGTACCAATTTTACTATACGGTGCTTTAAGAACCATTAGGATTACTACGTCACACAATTATAATGAAAAGAGTTAAATCCTATTGAGATTTCTAACTGCTTTAGCTTGTTTGAAAACGGACTACCAACTGGTAATATGTAGCACGCACATTTGAGAATACGGGCACACTAAATTCCTTACTTTGTGTTTTAACGTTATTGTTCAGTTTAATATTTAGTACGTGTGTGACAAAGTTAATATGCTTTTTACGCACCAATATATTAGTCACGTTTATCCAGATGTTTTGGATATCTGAAAAGCGTTAACCCTGCCCTAACGCATATATTCTGAGTATTAGTAGAAAGCGTTAAAGAAGGGTCAACGCAAAATTTATGTTGAGGTAGGGTTAACGCGTGTAAATTTTTAATGTTGTCAAGTGTCAGCGCTATCTTGTGACACGTTTGGTAGCGAACGCCGCATTACTTGTGTGAGTATAGTTTGAGATTTGAAGCTGATTTTGTTCGCTTGTTTGAAAACCTATTACTAGGTGGTGATAGTTGCTATACACATTAAAGAAAACGAGACTTAAATTCACTAATGTTTGTTTCCTTTTCGCTAAAAACCTGGCGTGCGTATTGTAGCAACAAGTCAATCAATAGTCTCTTTCGCCCAACTTGCTGGCGACGTTTTAGTCCGAGATACGATATACATAATACACTAATTGTGTTTGTGTATGTGTTTTAGATTTCTGTAAAGCGTTCACCGTACCTTGCCGGGGGCAATATTGATCACGATAATGGAAACATATAACGAATATTGACGCATAAAAGTTTAAAAGATGTTTTATTCTTCTGCCAATACAATTGAAACATCCTAATATTTCACGGTGTTTCTAAAATTTTGAAAAAAGAAGCACATGCAATTTAAATTTTTAAGATTTTGGACAAATTTCGTTATCTTCGTTTGAAAGCGCACAATAGCAGCATACTATCTGTATTGAAAAATTGGATGATTTATAAGTGGTTTTAACTACGTTTAACAGCCTTAAAATAACGAAATTCCCGTTGTTTCTATAACCAAAACAGACATTTTGTTACCAGAAACTGACGAAAATACTAATTCACTACTTTCTTTTTGTTTTCGCCAAAAGACTGGTGTGTGTATTGTAGCAGCAACATGCGGTCATATGTTCTGCTCGATATGTATCGATCGTGAGACATGTCAATCAATCGTCAGTTGTACCCAACTTGACGGCAAAGTATTAAGCCAACATACGATATGCATTTAATAGATTTCTGTAAAACGTTGACCGTACCCAGACTGATTTTCAGACGTTATTAGTGAAAAACATTTAAATAGGGCCAACGCAAAATTCATGTTGAGGTAGCGTTTACGCGTGTAAATTTTTAATGTTTGGGTAGGAACAATGGCGGATCCAGGATCTCAAAATAGGGGGCAAAATTTCACATGCTTATACTATTGTGTATAAAACAGAGAAATAAACAGCGTAGAACAGCAATTGACACTATATAATTTTTGTCGAGATGCTGTTGGGGGGGCCACGACCGGGGTGCCCCCCTCGTGGATCCGCCATTGGGTAGGAATTTTTATTGTGAAAACCGCAAATTTGTTATATTGTTTTACTATCCGTTTACAGCCTGCGTTTTACTGTATTTGATACAACTTGCTGCATCTTTAGCCAAAAAATTTTCTATTAAATCATGGATTGTGTGTTGGTCAGCAGCCAACGCTACAAATGTCACCAATGTTCTAAAATGCAAGGCGCTCTTGCCAAAATTATGCCAGTTCATTTCGTCTGCACGCACCATTACACTGTTCTGCAATATGTATAATCATTCAGTGTCAAAATTAGGTGTTTTAATTTCTGACAAATAGACCCGACGCTAGCTCAACATGCTAGCAAAGCAAAATATTTTAGGAAGGCATACGAGGAACCGACACGACTTTAGAAGATATTATACATTTTTATGGAGGCAATTTTTTGAGTGGGAGGCTGAGTCTCCTGGCCACTGCTGACTACAGGCTCGAGAACTTCATTTTTCCAAACCGACTACAAAAACGTGTACTATTTTAGCACACTACCATCGCATGAGCGCGTGCTAAACCTCTATTACACATTTTTGCAACAGCCGCCAAAATCCGCGCCGTCACAAATCGGTCATTTTAATCTCCTTATATGTGCGAAACCCCGAAAATCCGACTGAAGAAATCGGTTTACAAGCCCATAAAACAGACCAAAAACGATGGTGACTCTCGCGCTTTTAAACAGGGGCGTAGCCGTTTTTTTTTTCCCACCAACCCTTTTTTCCCCGGTTCTCCGCTTTTTTTTGATTTTTTTGGAAAAAAATTGTTTTATTTAATTATATGTGCGAAACCCCGAAAATCCGACTGAAGAAATCGGTTTACAAGCCCATAAAACAGACCAAAAACGATGGTGACTCTCGCGCTTTTAAACAGGGGCGTAGCCGATGTGTTATTTGTCAACCAACACGTTTTATGCCAGTTGAGTATTGTCCAGTGGTTTTTGAGAACTTTTAAGTTGGAATAAAACAAGAAACTCTGGTTTTGAAAATTTTTATTGTGCGCAACATTCCCTGTTTTGAAATCTAGGCTACTACGACCTTGGCTTTTAAATGCAGTTATTATTGCTAGGAACCGAAACAGCCTTACAGTTTTTATAGTGATGTGTCTTTTGGCTATATGGTTTCGATACCAATCTTGACAAAAAAGTTTTTTTTCGTCACAAAACGCCAGTGTTTTCACACCAAACGGTAGTGTTTGCCTATGCGGATTTTGAGCCTTTGATATGTTTTAATCAGTATACGTGGAATTTTTATGTTTTACACCAAGTATACACAGTGGCGTACCGAAAAATTGGAGTTGACAGGAACCAGTGACGTGCTATAGTTTCGAACGCCAGATTTTCTCATTTGGAGTTCGGGTTTTCTCCCGCTTGGCAAACTTTTGCTTCATGTGGATTCGTCGAAGCAATATATATTCTCCTCGCTATACTTCCTGCCATGTTAGTACTGGTTGATTTAGGGGGATGGAGACGAATACCTCTACAGGATGCCTTGCGGGCCCGGAGTTAACGGGCGGCCAGAGGAGCTTAGCTCCCCTGGAAAAATTTTGCCCCCCCCCCCTAGAAAATTTTCAACCTTACTTCTAAGTTATTGTCTTGGCAAAAACGTAATGACTATGACCCTGTTACAAACGTTCTAATGTTGCGAATTTCTACGACGATGCAGAAGGTCTATGTTTCTATGTTCAAATCGCGGGTCGCTCCGTAAAACCACTTAGAGTATGTTTTACGATCGCAGAAAGCAACATTGAAAAACACGTCATTTAAGCATAATAACAGTGTGTATACCAAAAATTGACTTGCTACCAACTTCTAAAAGCCGTGAGCCCGTTGAGCGAACACAAACAAAACTCTACTATGTCTTACAGTGGCGTCATCAGGAATTTGGATTAGAGGAGATCGAACCTAAAAAAGACTAGAATATTGGGTCTTAAAGACAAAATTGGCAAATCTTTAACGATAGTTAAACACTACAAGTATCTTTAACTAACAGAAATTAGAGTTGAAACTCGCGATCCCGTGCTTCTTTGGAACTCCCCCCAGATCTTGGCTTATTTATAATATATATTTTTAGTTCCGTCTCCTCTAAACATTGTTGGTTTGTACCTTGTGTATGTACGGTCGTTTACTTTAGACGGCCCATGTATAGAACAGGGCCGGATCGTTTTCCAAAGGGGCTATAATAGAGTCAGTTTAAGCTATAGACTATTTTTTTGCTTAGGCTTAGGCTTAGGCTTAGGCTTAGGCTTAGACTTAGTCTTACGCTTATGAATAGGCTCATCCATACGCTTAGGCTTAGGCTTAGGCTTAGGAATATGCTTAAACTACTGTTCCGGCCCTGTTCTATACATAGGCCCTTTAGACAGTAGGCTACGTAGCAGTTCTAGCACCCATTTTCTAACATGGGATTGATATGTTTTCCATTTTATCCTGTAATGTTTTTTCTTTTACTGAGTGTTTTAGAGCATTCTTTTCATGTGGTTTCTGGTTCCGTTTTCAGTACCGTAATGATCGGTTTTAGTACGTGAGATAGATATCGGAGCCATTAGACATGGAATTAATTGGTTGTGCCTGATATAGGTATACGCCATTTACTAGCGTGATCGGGCGAAAAAGAACGATTACCTGCTGTATTGGGCAGGAGCGTACGCAAGGGAGAATACGAGATATATCGTCCGAAACTCCCAGGGACTCGGAAAATGGCCTTTTACAGACAGTACTGTAGTGATCCGAATAAGAGAGGTGACTGATATATATTTGGCGTCTCCAGAGGGTGCCCCCCTGTTGTTCTTTTACGGCTGTTATTTATGTTGAACCCACGCTCCGCCGCCCATACTGATAAATCCGGTACTGCAACTATCCGTTGAATTAAACGTTTATTTGTCTCGTTTCAATAGTTTGAGCTATAATAAAAGGTTATACTTAGGAATGTCCTTTCAAAATTAAAGTACGCTTTAAAGTTTCGAACTCAAATTATTTGGTCCTGGAGTCATTTATGCGCTTCAATTAGGGTTAATTGACATTTATGGACTCTAATTAGGGTTTAGGGACTCTATCCGCTTACGGACTCTTATTAGGGATACGGACTCCTATTGATTCGGACCCAAAATGGGGACCCCCTTTTATTTCCCCCTCTTATTTGGGTCAATACAGTATGATAACTTGAAAAAGGTCAAAGAAATTTTCTCGCACAGTACACTCGCTCGTAAAAAATTTTAGACGAAATCAACCCATCAAGAAATAAAATCCTGGCTATAAGTACATCGCTGGTGATTGGGATGTATATCCCTCACCGACCATGTCGGGTAACAAATTTTATGCAAATGGTTTATCTGAATCACTTGAAACACACGATGTGTTTTGTAACCAATTAAATGAAAAATGGTGTGATTACATTTCAAATGGAAAAAATTCTACGCCTTCGGCGTACGATCTGAAAAAACAGAAGAAATTGAAAAAAACGCGCTTTAAAACTATTAAATTTTAGCACACAAAAAGGTATCTTACCCACCGGAAAATCAGTTAATGTAAAGAACAAATGCTAAACAGTACTATAAGCATATTCATAGGCCTAACGCTAAGCCTAAGCGTAGGAATGAGCATATTCCTAAGCCTAAGCCTAAGACTACGCCTAAGCCAAGCAAAAAATTAATATAAAGCTTAAGCTTACTCTATTCTAGTCCCACAGAAAAACGTTCTGCCCCTGATCTTTACATGGGCCGAAAAATCCGTGATCTGACACTGGTTTTTTCGAAAGCGGTTCTTGTACACTTTCCCATATGTGGGGTTAAAACTCAGGCTAAAGCTTAGGCTTAGGCTTAGATAAAAGTTTAGACAAAATTTTATACTTAGGGTTGCTTATGTATTAAGCATACTTCAAAACGTAAACTTAAGGCTGAGCCTAACGCTAAACTTGAGTATTAGCCTAAGCATGTGAGTGGGAATATACAAGAGCATTGGAAGTTAATACTCTTAGAATGGCACTGACCTGTACGGGGGCTGATTTCATACTTCGAAAAATGTTTTCAATAAATTAACAGAGTTAATTAGTATTCTCTGTGTTTACTCTATAAAGCACCACAATCAGGTTTTAAAACGTATCCCTCCCTTTCCAGTACGGAATTCAGTAAAATGAATATTGGTGCTAGAAATTTTATCAATTGCGGGTGTGACGTGGCCATTTTCATGCTAGGAAACTATCTACTCTTCCGTTTACACGTGGCTACTACACGTCAATGACGTATAGCCCAAGGGCGATCAAACGCCAATCCCTGTTTTGCGATTTTAGATTAGGGATTTTATGCATTTTTTCAGTTGATATACGAAGAAACCCATTTCAACATTTTTATGGGACGTTATCATTTTAAAACGTTCTGGTAACGCCCATCACGCTACGCACTAGACACATGATACAAAGATTATATCGCAGATATCACCACACATACTATTTTTTATCTTTATCTCTAGTGCTTTTACATGAACCGCCATCGTGGTGATACAATTGGATCACATTAACACATAACCATGGACGTAGACAACAGTTTATTTCGGTATGCTATAACTTCCTATAAATGTCTTTTTTGCGACCGAACCCAGTGAGCGGCAAGATTTTTTACTTCTAACAGTCCAACATTCAGCAGATTATCCGAAAACGCGTAAAATATTGTTGTTTTTCCTCGTATTTAGTACCTAATTTCAACAAGTATACATCCTTATATCAACCGTTGTAGACCTCAGCGTACATCACAAACTCTCAATACCCCTAACCTGTAAACTTAGTCATGACAGCCGAAACCTGTAAATTTAGTCATGGCAGCCGAACCAACTTTGTTCGCGGTGGGTATAGTTGTTAAATAATTACTTTTTAAATCTGTTTGTATACCTGCACATAGGTATCGACAACAAAAACTGGCAAGCTTGCGAAAACCGAAGTCAAATAGCTAACTTAAGCTGAAAATACCGCCACGGAAAGGTTTCAGGGGACAAAGCTTGTTTTAGATACTTTCTGACTTTATAGCACAAGAACCGCCTTTGAAAGTTTCATTGAAAGTGATACTCTTTTCCACAACCCGGCCTACGCAAATAAAGCTAATAAGTGAACGGGTATTAGTTTCTACGCAAATGGGCTCAGACATAAAACCACGACTCAATCTACGCTAATTTAGAATGCTTTGTTTCTGTTGTTAAATAGTATATACCACTTATTATGGCAAAGATAGCCGATCGGAAAGAATGAATTTGACTGTACTAAACGGGACCGAAGTGGCTCTAAGCATCAGCCATGCCGTTTTGGCGTATTAAACCGGTCTGTTCGTGGCAGCGATTTTTTTAGATAAATTAAGCGCATCTTCATCATATTTTAAGCAGGCGAGTATTGTAAAAACCTCCAAATTTGTCGTGTTGTTGAGTGAATTAATTAAACTACAACTGGCGTATCGGGCCTTAGCCCGGCATGCCAGATAATTATCCAACCAATAATCATAAAAATGAAACTTACATAGCATCGTTCAAAATATTTTCAATGTCATCGATTATATATGCCTTTTCGAAAATAGGTTACTACCTATAATTCAAAAATTAATTGCGGTTAACTTTTAAACATCATTAAGTACGTATGAACCACCTTTCTTGCCAGTACAACATGGTTTATACTATAGGTTTTAAATCATTCTAGAAACTTTCTCGATACCTTCAAATGAGAGTACCTACCTTAACACTCAAATCCCTATACACAATTTTGACTTTCAAACCAAAACTGCTCATTCATTTAGCTCTGACGGCAGTATAAGGCTAATGCTTCTAACGGCATTAGTTACGCACAATCAAACGATTGCTTATGTACCAAATTCACCAGGGAATTACCGCATAACCCGTTCTAATGGCGCATAGCAACGATATACATCTTAGAAGTAGACCACGATTGATGTTATCACAGTGTTTTTGATGCTTCCTTGTGTGACTCATTTTAGCGTTTTATAGTTGAAGTTTTTCCTCGACGGGTTTCTGTAGACCATTTAAACCGTGGCCTCAAGGGCTGGTGCCTTCAAAAGACCTGTAACAAGTATTTTGGAAATAAAAATTGTGAATCGAGGCAATATTTTTCACGCATGTTGTTTCATCACACCCTATTTTTAACTCTGCCAAGTAAGTCGGCTCCAAGGTCTGGTTTGGCCATGATCCGCTCCTGTCCAGTTTTAAACTTTTTTAACTCTGACCACCGTGACATGACAAAATGTGGTTCAACAATTACTATTACAAAATCGTCGAGTTCGTGTTTATGTTTACATAAATCTCACACATGGACTGTCAAATAAGCTACCTTTCCAGGGCGTTAACTTTTTTAAACGGAATACTGTAATAAAGGACATACAACCTTCAGTTGGCAGTTCAGTTTAAACTGAAATTTAGAAAAAGGCGACCTTGACGAATCTGTTTATAATAAAGTGTTTCCAGATGAAATTTAATGAGAACAATTCTTGGTGTCTTGTGTAATGCAAACATTAGCGTTTGCAAAATGCACCCAATGGCAGTGGATCCATTCCTCATTCGAGGACTCAGTAGTCAATTGTGCTTACATATGCTTACAATATGCATACCTATGTATATTTACCATGGCCAATGGTACTTTTAGGGGCGTAACAGTAGATTACGCGTATTACTACGCCTAATCCTAAACGTTGCAAAAATGTGTTCCTAAGCCTAAGCCTAAGTCAAAGCGAAAAAAATGTAATCATGAATCTAAACCTACTCGTTTATGGACCCACCGGAAACCTGGACGCCCCTAAAAGTAACATGGGCCCGTTATTTTTGCTACGCCTTTTACACCCCATATTTGCATTAATAGCGGATCGTTATAGCCTAACCGTGCCCGGAGGACGATTGCGTTGCGGACCCACAAACAAGGATTGATGAAAAGGACATGTCAAAATAGAATTCTTCGTTTAAATTTTTATATTTGAAACATTCGTGACGTGCATCTAAAAAGCGCCAACGGAGTCTGTGAGCTCTCAGTGGCCTTCATTATGTTGCACTCCAGCCGCATGGATGTTTTCACAATAGTATTGTCGGTATTTACCAAAACCTGTTACAGTGTAAAAAATGGGGAGTCAAATTGACTTTCTTGGAAACAGGCTTTTCCTGACTACACAAACCGAGTCAAATTTGACTCCGCCAGAGTCAAATTCGATTCACTGTTGACTCTGGCGGAGTCAAATTTGACTCAGTTTGTGTAGTCAGGAAAAGCCTGTTTCCAAGAGAGTCAACTCCCCATTTTTTACAGTGTAGGCTCAAGAGAGTCAAACCTGGTTATCCTTGCTTTTTCGCTCCCCGGATCTATTTGCCCCCACTAGTAGCACGTATATTACGTCTTTCGTCTATACATAGCATTACCATTTCATCGTTCGAGACTCCCATAAAATACACGGTAAGTGAAGCCCTATATGAAAACCAAACACCTCATCACATATAGTTTTGTGTGTGCCTAAGTTATACTTGCCTGTTAATATATACGACAGTGAATTTGCTTTTATGTTTACCATCCAGGCCCATAGCCCTCAGAACATGCTAGGGGGTGAAACGTTTTTAAATGGGCATCGGGTCTTACATCACTTTAGTGGAACTAAAACTTTTCTAGGGGGCGGCAAAAATTTTACAGAACAATCTGATCCCCCATGACTGACACTTCTGGCAACGGCCCTGTTACCATCTACATAATATGTGGCTTTGTTTCGGTAACGGAAGATATGTAAAGACCGCAGGCTTTAGGAATGCAGAAGAACGCCTCTGAAAGTCAGTATATAGAAAGGCACCCAACAATAGACGAAGATTATGTATACAAACCACAATGCCTTTTAGTTGTGATATATAAACCATTCATGTTGGTGCTCGGCCAGTGATGGATCTAGAAATTTCTGATGGGGATACCGTATGATACATATCAAAAACGAACTCTCGAGCGAAGTGAGAGCGAGAAGTCAAATGCAATTTTAGGACGAAATTTTAACAGAATTTTCGTTTTGATCTACGTTTGGTATTTTAGGCATTGGAAACCTCCCTTGAATCAGCCAGTGAGCTCGGGTAGCGCGGCGTGACAAAATGCCTGGATACTGTGGGTAAGAGTGAATGCCGGCACGCAACAGTTTCAGTTGATGTAGGCACGCGAGTTTGTATTTATGTGTACAGTATAAGCAGCCATACGACACGGAATTTGGCGGTTTTAAAGTTTTGGAGCGCATTGTGTGGTTCATGTACGAAGCTGGTTTAGATTATGGTTGGCAGCAGATGGTCGTTACTCGATTTTATATTCAGTAGGACAATTTTGTGAGATTCAAGGTTCCCATAGTGTCGGCTTTCGTGTTTAGTGTGTGTGAATTTCACGCGCAATTACTAGAAAAAAATTAAAGGTCCTGATAGATTTCTTGGTCTTCTCTTGTACTGTAGTGACCCGAAAAAAGGGGACACTGATATTTATTTGGCCTCTCCAGAGGCTACACCCTTGTTATTCGATTACGCACTGTTATTTATTTTTAACCCATGCTCCACCACCCTTCGTTACTGATATATCGGGTACTGAAATTATCTGTTGAATTAAACGCTTGTCTTGTATCAAAAGGTTGAGCGATAATGCAATATTACGTAGAGTTTATTTGGTCCTGAAATCATGTACTGCAGTTATCTGTTAAATTAAACGTTTGTCTTGTATCAAATGCTTGAGCGATAGTGCAATATATTACGTAGAAATGTACTTTCAAATCTTAAGCAAGCTTTATAGTTTTGAACTCAATTTTATTTGGTCCTGAAATCATTTATGCACTACAGTTAGGTATAATTGACATTTATGGGCTCTACATAAGGTTTAGGGAGTCTATCCGCGTACGGACTCTAGGGATATGGATTTCATTGATTGGGACTCAAAATGATGATTTCCCCAGCTATATTCAAATCACTACAGTATTATAGTACACAATGGTTTCTATGGTCGGCTCGCTAGCGACAGAATATCAAAATCGACGCAATGGCTTACTCAAAAGTATATACACAATTCGTCATCGTTTCTGGTTCACATTTAGGTTTGTTTACTCATGCGAGTGGTTTAGTGCAAAGCATAGGTGTTCACAACAATCAATAGTTGTCCGTTTCCTTAATAAGAGTTCGTTAGTGGATAAAGTCCCTAAACAGTAATATTACAGTCCATAAATATCAATTATCCCTAATTGTAGCGCATAAATGACTCCATGACCAAATAAAGTTGAGTTCAAAACATTAAAGCATACTTAGGTTTTGAAAGTAAACCTTGGATTGTCGTTCAAGCTCTTGATACAAGACCAACAAACGTTTAATTCAACGGATCGTTGGAATACCGGATGTGGATATATAGCAGGAATAAAGGGTGGCGGAGCGTGGGTTCTGTATTCATGATACTTGCAAGCTGTCTTAGAACTTTTGATCAAACTCAAGTCCAAAACTATTAACATTAAAATGTATATTTCAGTTTTTCTGTTATATACTATACAGTGTATGTCCTGAGTCCTGACATCTTTGTTTTTTGCTTTCATGCTTAGCTGTACATAGTTTCTTTTATATTGCCTTTAACGAAATAATTGCAGCAGTTGTAGATGCTGAACTAAAACTTTTGTTCTGGTAACCATAGCAATTATACTTTAATTATTTATTTCAGTAACCCAAAACGATTGTAGTAGTTTTTCAATTTTGTAGCGACGTCAATGCTGTAGCATTTTTGACTTGGCACTGGGTGTATATATCCCGTATAGCCAATGTAAAGAACAGGGGCGGAACGGTATTATAAGCATATTCCTAAGCCTAAGCCTAGGCCTAAGCCTAAGCCTAAAGCGTAAGAATGAGCATATTCCTAAGCCTAAGCCAAGCAAAAGAATGAGTCTAAAGCTCAAGCTTACTGTTTTCTATTCCCACAGAAAAACATTCTGCCGTTAATCTTTACGTGGGCCTCACAGCCCCACCAGAAAAACGTTCCGTCCCTGATCTTTCTTTGCATGGGATACTCCCGTACTTATTCGCATATTAATCATTTTATTTAATAGTTCAAAAAATTTTAAATTTAGGACATTTCAGTGTGAACATTTTTAGACCAGTATTTCTTGAAAGTTTAAGAAATAGAAGTCTTGAATTTAAGACATATTATGTCTGTAGTCTATCAATACACAATTGTCTTAAATTTCAGACTTATATATCTTTTGAATATAAGACAATTTATTTTATGTGTAGAGGTGATACACCACCCAATTATAATATATTTTTGTTTAGATGATGACATAGCCTCGCTTTACATCGCTAAACGATTTGGCAATTTCGCGTTTTGAGTCCAATAGTTTGCCTTTTTCGGTATGGCGGCTCCATTCAATCCAAGTTCCACGATAACACCATTGTGCTGTTTGGTTCGGCAAAATTTGTCTCGCAGCAAGCGAATAGTTCGATTATTAACACTAATGTCTTGTTGTTGTCCATTTTAGTACACAATTCAAAACTTGGCCATCTGATAAAGCTGCAGACTCTGGGGCTGAAGTAACTATTTTCTGAGCAATGCTTAAGCGTATAAGGATAAAGTTATAGCTAGGTAGCAGCCTAAACCTAAGTCCTTAGCAAAAAACTGTCCAAAAATTAAATTTATTCAATTATATTCCGCAGAAAATGGTTCGCCCCACTAAAGTAACGCGGGTTTCAGCTTTTATATATACACTGCAAAAAGGGTGAGTCAAATTGACACTCTCCGAAATAGGCTTTACAGGACTACACAAACTGAGTCAAATTCGACCCCGCCAGTCAAATTGGACTCACTTACCGCACGTTTGACTCTGGCGGAGTAGAATTTGACTCAGTTTGTGTAGTATAGAGCCTTTGACTCACCATTTTTTGCAGTGTACGCTGCAGCAGTGCCCGGGAACTTTTTCAAAAGCGAGGGTGACAACATGAAATTGAATAAAGTTTTATAAAATGCATGTTCAGTCATTCGGTGGCGGATCCAGGATTTCTCGGCGCGGAATCTGAGATACGTTGGCCGAGTCCTCCGTGTTCCTTCGAGTTAATAGTTCCGTGCCGCCATGCGAATTCTGTTAAAGGCCAGTTTCATTTTACATCACACACTGCAAAAAATGATGAGTCAAATTGACTTTTTCCGAAATAGGCTCTACGGGACTACACAAACTCAACTCGACTCCGTTAGAGTCAAACGTGCGACTCAATATGTCGAATTTGATTCTGGCGGAGTCGAATTTGATTCAGTTTGTGCCGTCCCGTAGAGCGTAGAGCCTGTTTCGGAGAGAGTTAATTTCACTCACCATTTTTTACAGTGCATGCGCAAAAATAATTCATTATACAATAGGATACTTTGTTCTGTACCTATTCCGCTACTTGTGTGCCAGTTGAAAGAAACATCATAAGGGGATCTGATCATAACATGTTCCCTTGAGTATCGCCGCAAGTAAAAGTTTCAGCGTGGACTGTCGAGAACAGCTTGCGAGCGAAGCTAAACTAAAAGATAATTAGAGGACATTTGTGTTATGAAACGTATTTAGCAATAATAGGACCGTATCCGGTCTCAAAAAGTAGCAGAGATATCCAAAACTAGTCCCTTTTCTTCTTTCTCACATGAATATTTTCTATTTCGTATAACATGCATTTTGAGCCAGGATTTGAACTGCAGGCTTTCGGGTGGAAGGCGTTTACAATCATTGCGGACTAGGTATAGGGCTTGACACTTAAGCGTAGGGTGCTCTCACATTCTCTAGTGTTCATGAAGATTTTGTTGTAAATACTTCGTAGGCCAAGCCATAATTCAGCCCAATTTTCGAATTGATCTAGCACAGGGCGGAATTACGACTTGGGCTAAAACCCACGGCGTAATTGTTTATCTGCTGCAAGTGCACGTCTTGCGATTGGTTATTACCTTAATGCCGTAGTCAAATAGGATTTTAGCTGATGCAAATATTCTTTTCTGATTGGCTAAAGTTCTATTCACACGGGCAAATTTTTGCTGCGAGAACTTGCTGCTGCAAATTGCACGCAGAACTTGCATTTTTTCTTCAGCCAATGAAAAATCGGCTGCAATAAACTCAACGAACTTGCATGGTAACACATGTTAACTGCATTCCTAGCTATGATTTTTAATGAATTATTTGCAGCTGCAAGTTTTTCAAACAGGATTTTGGACAGAACTTGCAAGTGCAGTTTGCAGCTGCCAGTTTTCGCAGCTAAAACTTGCACGTGTGAATAGGGCTTTTGCTACGTGTTGCCTACTATTAATCAGTAATCAGTTTGTTTTAATACTAAGCGGTGTGGAATTAAGCTGAGTTGCGACTGTCAAAACCAATCACCGTAAAACGCGCAACTCTAGACATAATTCCGTCTTGGGCTAGCCCAAGTCGTAATTCTGTTTTGGAATAGCCAAATTCGGAATTGGGCTGAATTAATATGACTTGGCCTGCAACATATATGCATACATGCAAAAGCTACGCGCTTTGTATACAATTCATGTATGCAGACTGCGCTAAACTTGCTCATGTAAGTACCACTCAATGTTATGAGTTGAAACAATGCTTACATGTCTCAGTTCAAACATTCGATGGTTTATTGCATACTTTTTTCTGTAAACCGCCCTGCATACTGCAATGATCATGTGCTGCGACCGGCTTGCAGCACCACTGAAACAACATTTATCGTGTCACTATAAAGCGAGGTGCACCTAAACATCTTTCTTTGTGGTGTTCTCTTGCAAGTACAGACGATATTAAAAGTGACGTAGCTAGGACTAATTGTACCAATAGGACTTTGTGCAAAATGGTTCAGATGACTAAGCAAATCCACAAATAGAACAGAAGGATTCTCGAAGGAATGCAAAATCACAGACAATTTTTCAATAGCGCATTGTCAACTGTCTAAACTGTGAGTAACATTTTTGACTTGGAAGCATGTTTTTCGCGGTGTGGGCTTGATTTTCCGAAGCTTCTGACATGTCGCAACCCTATTCTATCAATGGAAATTTCAAATGGAATGGTTATTTGGTCCATTGTCATTAGTTTGGCTGTGAAATTTGGGGCGTGGGTGGAATAACACTAGGTCGTCTCAAGAAACACGATCAAATCGCATTTTAGTGCGCTCTGGTTTATAAACACAAGTAATATTGTTATTCAAGTTTTCAATAGGGAGTTACTATGTAGTAGTCCTGAAGTAATAGGTATATTATATTATTAACGTCTTAACCTGTATCATACGCTTTGTGACTGATTCATTTTGGTGCATTCTGGTCTCCGATTTACTTTATTCTCAGCAACTACTAGAGTTTGTGCAACTTCAGTATGCGAATGGCAGATCTTCGAGTCGACGTGCCATTAGCTGATGACGCCGAGTTCTCAGATTTCCAGTTGTTGAACAGTAACTCAGCAACTACATATACTACATCTACTGCAAGTCATGCTGCTGATACTCAAAACAACAATTCCGTACAACCAAATAACGTTTCAAATGGTACAACCAATGTTGGGGACATTAATTCGGATTCTGGTAAGAGATTGATTTTATTATACTCTATGCACAACGTGGATATTTTTTTACGATACCAAAACTCTTTTTATTTTACATTCCAGTTTTTCTAATAACGAACGTACGCATGTAAATATTTAAGTCGGGTCTTGGCGATTTGCGGGAACTTTTGCTTACGTGTGTATATATGTTCTACCTGTAGAATGAGACTGGAAAACTCGTGTTTTCTAGACCCAATTGGAAAATTTCTCAAAACTGAAATTTACTTACGAAACTTAATAATGTTTGGTAATGATTAACTCCCCCAACGAGTCAAAAAAATAATTTTTTGGACTGCTTAGAACAAGAATTTCCAACGTGTTCACCTATGCAAAATTGAACTTAAGTATACCGAAATCGGAACTAGAAAATAGTATGTCATTAGTATGCGGCGCCAAATCTATACATTATCTGTATTCTGTGAGTTGGCACTCGCATGTTATTCTTTAGTCATGTTTCTATCATACGTACGCACCGTATTTTTTATTCCATATGTACGAAATGCGCGCTGAGTACACACTGAAATAAAACTCCTGTTGTTATGAAACTTAATTAGCTGCAGGTGACTGCATTCAGACTGGTAACTGGATGTGAATCAAAATTTTTATCGAGATCGGAATTCTGTTTGCTTTCTGTACCCACAGTATTGGTATACTAAACCTGTGTATTTTGTGTTAACCTATAGCGCTCACTGTTTGTGTATTTAAATTGTCCAAATGTGTTAGACTTATAAATAATTGAATAAGATGTACTTTATTTATGTTTAGGAATTTGTTCTGAAACAGAATCAGTGTTAGGTTGTGGTAACGCGCTAACAAATCTGAATTTGGATGAAGATACAGCTTCAGCGTTTTTATCCGCGTTAGATGTCTGTTCTGCCAATTTAAATGCAAATGTGGCCGAACAAGACTTTTCAGAAGTCAGCGGATTAGCTGGTTCGCTTGAAGATTTGGTCAATTCATTCGATGAAAGCGTTTCAAAGTGCTTCAAAAATTATACTGAAAACACTGAAAAAATAGCGCCGGTTCAAGTGCGTTCGGAAGAAGAGATAATGAATGAATGCCAGTAAGATTTGGAAAATGTGTATGTAATTATGTATATACCGAGAATTTCTGAATTACTCGCATTTAATTGTCGCAGGAAGGTGCTTTTCTACAAGTAAGCGGTTGTCCTTCCCGGCTGTGCTATATATGCGTGAGTTTCATACTCTAGTTGTAAGTGTATAAAGGTCCGACCCATCCCTGCAAAATTCCTGAAATATCCAGTGACAATACAATATATTGTTAGTTAAGTTTTCAACTGAGATTCAAAAGCCATATCTCTAGGCAAATAATATAGATGCTTTTCCTCAACGTGTTTTTCAAGATCATTGGGCTAAAACTTATTGATTGTGATAACACGTTACCTATGCCCGTGCAAAGTCTTAATGACGTTAAAGTTTAATATTTATTACACCATATTTTTTAGCTCGCCCACAACCTTCATTCCCCCGTTACCACCCCCCCAACGTATTAGTCGGAACCCGAACCAACCCCCACCACCACAAAAAAACAAGGCAAAAAAAAAAACCCAAAAAAAAAAAACACAAAAAATCAAAAACAACAAAAAAAAAAACAAAAAGAAACAACAAAAAAACCCCCTTTTCAATAATTGAATATATTGTTACGTAATATTATTTTTTTAGAATTTGGTGGACGTTAACCGGAAATTTTGGAAACATCTTACCAATAGACTGGTCTAAATCATATTCGCGCAAAATGCAACTGCCGGCTCTTAATGTTGACGAAAATTTGGTCCATCGAGATGTAAGCTGGCACAGTTTCATCATTTTAATAAGGTTGCGGTGAGGTAGAGACCGAGGGGTTAAAGCTGCGAAAACCAAGGTTTGGCCTGACACAATCTTAGAGCAAAAATTTACGTCTCATTGCATTTTCTGGTTATTAACCATAACACTCTAAGTCGGGATTTGTTCGATTTCAAAGTTTGACTTCTACACCAATAGTTGTCAATATATTTGTCAGGACAATGATACGACGGCTGATGGTTTGTCGAATAAACTGCTACGTGGTAATCGTCGTTGCCGCAAACGTATTCAGAATACCGAAAGACGGGGGAGTGAGAATTATAATGAGGAACAAGATTCACAGCATGAGTTGTACCGCGATGCTACAGCGTTGAATCTCGATGATGATTCCGAAGATGAAGACGAAGAGCTGGCACGGGTATCACTTTAAAAACATTTTAAAATCTAAAACAAAAATAAAAAAGGAAAGGTGAAAGGTTTGTGCACGTGTCTTGTTATAAATTTTTTGATTGGTTGAACTCTTGGCAGTATTCTCTTCCGCAATTGTAATTGTATGTAGGTTAAAATGATTTGTTAAAGGTGAAATACTGGAAACCTATTGATATCTGCTTGACTGTGAAACAGCATGTCTAAGTACAGAGCATTGTAATACACTTGATATCTGTTCCAGTTTTGTTTTAATTTTGTAATTGTGTAAATTTGAGGCACTTGATATGCACTCATTAATTATGGCTCCACACGATTTACCACCTCCGCAAACTGCAGAACAAGTGATACAGGAAATAGACGAAATCATGCAGGTAAATTATATTATTCTTTTTTGCGGATGGCACAAATCGTATCTAGTTTTTTGCTAATGTACATATTAAATTGTGTTTAGTGTAGTTTGTATGTAACACCACTCAATTAGCTAGCTAAATTATTTCTGTACTACTATTTACAAGCTACGAATTAATTTCAAATGGGTCAACTAAAATAGAAATGGTGAAATTTTAACGAGACTTTCGATTACACACAAACCAAAGAGGGCAAGGGCTAAGGGCACAAAAAATTTAAAACGAATAAAAAGTCCTGCAAAAAGAAGGAGCACAAACAAAGCGAGACAAAAAAAAACAAAGAACAAAAGGAGAAGAAAAAAAACCAAAAAAAAAAACAAAAAAAAAAAAAAAAAAAAAAAAAAAAAACCACCACCCACCTTGTGTAGTTTTAACTCTTGACTTAATTTCATACAATATTAAGCTTGATTTGATAATTATTCGAAGTACAAATAAATTAGTTCCAGCATGTCTGTGTTACTCAAACTATCTTAGCCAAAATATTAACAGAATAAAAACCGGAAATCTTATAGGTTTTTGGTTTGATCATTTTAATTTTATCGAACATCGTTACGCTTTAGCAGTCATCAACGTCAGAAATGACAGGTAGTTGTGATCTCACGATGGATTCTTCGTCAAGTGTTGGGAGTGGGCTGCCGCCAACTGGATGTTACATCTCACCGCTTGGCTTACAACCAGGGTCGGCTTCCGCTTTTGGACCTTTTTGTGATCCAGAGATTGAAGAGAAAATACGAAAAACTACTGCGCTAGCCACTGATAGCGAAAGTAAATATTTCGTTTTTAGTTTATGTCGTTTGTACTTTTTGCTCGGGCAAATAACTGCCATATTAACTAGCATATATTACTTAACCGTGTTAAACGGTTTTTGTATGCATAATTGTATTAGTCCGCAGTGGCTGTTATTCGAGGCAAAACAGTTAAGTAGTCCATTGTACATTTTTAATACTAAAACCCGCTCGGTGCAATAAAATTCGCTGCAAGTGGCCCGTTGTACACTTAATACTGAAACTTGCTCATAACAGTAAAAGTATAGCTGGTATTAAATTCACTTCCGTGAAGTTTTAGTGTATTATAACATGTTCTTACGATCAGCTTTAGTATTTTCTCGTACCGGGTCGGAGACCGTTTAACAAAGATAGTATATTGAATTATTCAGACATATTATTTTGAAGGCATATTAATTTATTATTCGCCAGTTAAGAACGATACGTCACTTTTATTTTGAGCAGTGCATCACATTTCTTATGCGCATTGCGTTGAGACATGATTTTTTTATTGTAACACTAACTTATCCGTGCTCTCAAACCAAAGCTTTAGCACTATTTGTATGTTTTATCTATTCAGAAGATCGTGGTAAGTATTTGATGTTAATGTTTGTGCAGTTTTACCTTTATTATTCGTCATGTCTTTTATAGATTTAATGCGATTAAGATTACTTTCAATGAATTTTAAATGTGTAATGGATGAACAAACATGTACTGCTAAAGTAACAGTGAGTTACTATTTCAGTTAGTAACTAAACCTGTTTGTATTTGTTTCTGATATGCGGTTACACATAATATTTTGAAAGATTTTAACATTATCAAATGCTTTAGAATTAAACAATTTACCGTACTCGAAGCTGCAAACGTTACATTTGGAACTGGAATCTCTAATTCAAGTATATAACGAATCATTGGTTGCCGAATTGGCGTTACGCGATGAGCTGGAATATGAAAAGGTAAGTGGACTTAGTTTCACACCAATTAAATATGTATTTGTTTTCAAATAGGGTATAGAACAGCAGGGTATTTCTGAACATTTATGCTTTCAAACACGAGATATAGAACAGGTTGGTATATAATTAAGTCAATCTGGAACTAGAATAAGCAACACCAAAATACTTCTATTTTAATTTCAAAAATATGCACCCGTTTTTTAGGAGCTGAAAAATACGTTTATCTCGCTTTTGTTAAATGTACAAAATAAGCGGCGACAATTTTTGCAAGCGAAACGCGCTGGACTCATAAATAGTTCCAATGCACCATGTACTACTGTTCATAACGGAACTTGTATAACGGCGACAAGTGCTAGAGTAGCTGCTAGCAGTTTTGTGAGCCGGCCAATATCGAAAATTATGTCGTCCATGGGAGCCGGGCTTTCCAATGGCGGTTCCACAGGTAACAACACGACCGGTGCAGGATCTCAGTCAAACAGCAGTAGCAACAGCAGCCGAAACTCAGAGGAGACTGGTAATGGTTCAGCAATACAGGGCAAGATTCGACCTCCGCAGGTTAGCAAGATTGAATTGAGCCATTCAGTTTACAAAAACAAACACTTGGACGCGAGTCGTGAATTTTTGCGCAGTTTCTTATTCAAAATAAACAACGAATTATTTCATGTTATACGTTTTCCAACAGACGTTTTTTTGCTTCTTTGTTCAACAGATTAAGTGGACTTTGGTTTCAAATTGGAACTCTATGGAACATCTGAACAAGCAAAACTTCTAAATTACAAGTCGCGGTGTGTTAAAAACGGATTATATGAACCCGAGGTTTTCAAAAATATCAGAGAGTACAATTTAAAACTTTGCTGCAAGTTAAACTACAACTGTTGAAAATATAGCATTGGCAGTACTGTTTTGTTCTGGAATCAAATGTGTTTATCGTTGTGCATTCTTTTTTAAAGCATTTCTTACTGTAGTAAGTATCGACACAACTATATTATCAACTTGTCTAATTTTTGTTGAATTTTTGTTTTTCGTTTCAGTATTTAACTGCTGTAATTCCGTACGACGATGAATGCGGGGCTCCGGATAATTCACAACTACAAGCGTTGATTAAAAGTTTGTGGTGTTTCGTTACTGTAATAATACTTCGTTAACGCCGCCCTTTGAATAATTTTGAAACTGCCGTAGAATTCGTAGATCTGTTGATCTCCAGTATTGTTTTACCAAATTAAGGGACAAGACTAGTCATTGCTTAAGTTGTAAATTAGGTAGCAATCAGTCATCTCTGTAAAGCATACCAAACGGTCTACTGCGTAGCTTAACCAAGTGAAATAGTTAGTGCACGACCCATTTTGAGGAGGATAAGTACTACCGAAATTTAACGACGCAGGCATTTGCTTTATACTATCTCGGTGAGTGTGTACTGTTGCACTCCCAATCAAGCTCGAACTTTCGCGAAGCGTTTTTGTTTCGCACTCGAGGGTGGGAAGAGCTCGAAAGGTGGATTTCCATTTGATGAAGATTTTAGGATTTGTTTGAAGGCTTATTATCCTGGAATGGCATAATTTGATAATCCTAAATTAGGACTTTTCTGGTGCTACTAGTCATCATCGGAACTGTTATGACGCGTTATAGTTGATTTTGCATCGGTTCTGGAAAAATTGTAGAACTGCAAGAAAAGAAATACTACATAGTTTGATGCGTTAGTTTTGTCCGAGACATTTAATTATGACTTACTTATTTTACACATTTTATTTATCATTATGTGTCACGACCATCAGTTGAATTTATTCATTTTATTTTCAGTTCTTAGAGCTGTGAACGACGATAATCCGCAAGTGCCCAACTTGCTAACCGATTACATTTTAAATGGTAAGTTATACGCTGTTTACAATATTAATTTTGTCAACTGCGCCGCAAAATTTTTTATAGACCATGGCTATCACCAGGTCATTTTGCAAACGAGCTTGTGATAGCCGTGCTCTATAAGATATTTTGTGGCACCGTTGACAGAATTATTGTGAACGGCGCATTATCGCATAAAGTGTTTTGCGCTTTAAAAATTTACAATTATGACATTTTATTCACATCATAAGGGTTGTTGGCTTAAGTAATCCAGTTTTACGGAGCTGTAGCTGGTTGTCAAACTGCACCTCTTGTTGCCAATGTTATTGTATTAAAACCGATTTATAATTATTTCTAATTTCAGTGTTGTGTCCATCCAGTGCTCCGCAACCGCCTCAATTTTTGGCCTGATGCTTAATATTGTCTTGGAGCATTATACATATTTATACCAGTTTTGTAGTTTGATTGTGTATAGAGTTTGGTTGTATTTTTATCGTTTTTATTCTGTATGTAATCGAAAGGGTATCATTCAATTTTTTTAATTTCAAACTGACGATGAGGGTTTGAAAAAGGTGCAGGCAGCGTATAAATTGTCATCGCCAACCGTACGGTTTCGTTTCATGATTGTAGGTTTGTAGCGGTATTGTGAAGTGCGTTTTCTAGTTTGTAACCTATAAGAAATTTGGCCCATGGTAAATGTGAAAGCCTGCCTATTGCAGGATTGGAGACTTAGAACCTACACAGACATAGTCTTAAATCTATGTCCAGGCTTAGGTTAATATAGGCACAGGTTTAGGCTTGGCGTTGGGACTTTGTGACTTTCAGAATGATGGTCTTATGTAGGCTTTGCTTGGTTAATGGGCAGTTCCTTATAACACCCAACGGCCACGGCCTAAGGCAAAAAAGAGTAAAACTCAGTAGACCATTATTTTTTGCACTTTTTGTTTGCTTTATTGTAAATCCAAATCCAGTTGCATGTTTATTGTTCTGTGTCCGTGTGGGTAATACTTGTATCTGAAGTGTTTGTTCTGTTCTTGTCTTTGACGCTGGCCACATTTGTAAATAAATCTAAAGTAGTTTATCGAGTAGAAGTTTTGCGCTCTGTATCACGCGTTAAATGATTTTTAAGTTGACTGAATACTTGCCAGCTTTAGTTTTATAATCACTACCGTTTCTATCGCATCACTCGGGCAATATAACAAAATAACACAAAACCTTTGCGGAATCTTTCTACGTGTATTGTTGGGTAATAGAATATTTTTGTGAAGGTAAAAAATATTACTAGTGGTGAAATTATGTATACATAGAGCAATACATATTAAACGTGTCTGTAAGACAATAGATAAGGGTTTCAACAAGCTAAAAATAAATTCTAGTTTGCCATTTCTTCGAACTGGCAAAAGCAGTTAAATCATGTACATTTCTATTGTTTATCTTTACAATTAAAATGCAGGCAGGGCCGAAGCCATTGTTCCCTTACTCCATGTGGTTCACATCCTAATGTCTTGCTAAGCCAGTATAACGAATTAATCTTAAGGATGGTTTCACTTGTTAGGTGCAATATTTAATATTAAATATTCTCAGCAAAAATCTGAAGGGGAAGTTGTCTCGGTCATCGGATCCACACCGAGAATTTCTGAATCTGGCACTAGGTTGGTATTCCCACTAATGTTTGTGGGTTTCCGCCTTTGCCTGCTCCAACACTGAATGCAGATGCTTCTATTCAGGCGTTTGCTAACTGTTGCTCTCTACTTTATTTTAATACGTTACTAAGGTTTGCACAAGAGCGTAAGCTGTGCTGTATAGGTGTTAATTCGCGTGCGTTGAAATTGTAAGCATTTTTTGCATTAAGCACTTGTATTTCATTTCACATCCAATGTCAAGCTTAAATTAGAAACGTCAGACTGTCGGCTAGAAGGTGTTTATTAGCATCGTCGCTCGACTACATGACGATGTTTGAGCCCTAGAAGGCTTTCGCGTCTAGTGGACATTCTATACTGCACATGCGCATAATATACGATTTTATTTGTGTATGGCATCTACACAGTTTGCATTTAGTGGCTGACAGTGCCTAGACTCTAAGGGTTGCGCTATAGTCGCTGGCGCGTTGCACGGTAGAAATTTTGCCGCGCGCCGTTGGACACCGCTGGGCGCCGGCGCATGTCGCTGTAAAAGTTTATAAAAATGAACCGCGCCGCGGTGTCCGGTTCAGTAAAGTGTAGCGCAACCTTAACGGAATGGGATATTTTCAGTACCTGAAAATTCTTCATTAACAAATCACACTCAAGTTTTATTGAATGCATATGGCTATATTGTTTCGTGAAGCATTTTTTCATGTCTTGATTGATTATATACTTTCACCCTGTGAAAAATGTTCATACTTATATCTTGCTGTGTTATGTATTGCTTATAATGTTGTTTTTGTTGTGGTCATGCTTTATCGCTATTTTTACAGTGTAAAGCACATAGTGTCCAAATATATTGTATTGGATGACATGGTGATATATTAAGAAAGAACGTTCCGTTTCGCAAAGGCAATCCTGTTAGCATTGTAGCACTATATGGTGGTTTTCGAAATTTGAGGCATCGAACTAAGTGCTACTTTGTTAAAGATTATATTAGCTCGGTAAATTATTCGGCAATAGTACAGGTATCTAAAAATGTAGCTGCTTAAATACTAGAGCGTATATTTAGCAGATGCTATAATACTTAAATGAGTTTGACAACTGTGTGCTTTGTATAAACTTATTTATTTTGTTAACTGCTCTATATTGGTTAGTGTTTCAGCGAAACACAATAAAGCTTATTAGTGTTTTTACACAAGCGATTTAGTAATTGACGTTCCGTAAAGATACAATGCTCATCTCAGTACGGAAGATATGATGTGTATAAAAAATTTGCCTTAAGGGTTTAGAAAGTTAATACTAATTGTTAAAAGCACTTTCGTTTCTTTCACGAAATTCTGGAGGGATATATCTATCTTTTCTTGTATAAACCCATGGCGTTTCCATAACAAACATCAGTAAAAGCCAAGCGCTCTTTGTTTAAAAACCGATGAACGAAAGCTTTTTCGCTGCAATGTACTGCTTGTAACATATTGAAGTTATGCTTTTCATTATACACGAGTATAGTGAACAAGCAGCTCCTGAAAGCAGTAAAAGATGCGGCGTTGATGTGGAAACCAGTGATGTGCATCTGATAGTTTTCCACATCCGTCAATAATGTAGGGATATATCCTGATATCAGGGTGTAAACGGATAAGAATTACGGAAAATGATAGTGATCAAACTAGCGGAAAACGGATACTCAAGTATAAAATTTCAAATTTGTTTAATTTTTCTGCCAACACAATTAGAGGCGTGCAACATGTGATTTATAACTAGTTTTTAGCGTACAAATAACAGAATTTATGTTATTTCTACTGCGAATAGCGGAATTTCTGTTATTTCTACAACGCAAACGAACACCGATTTTTACCAGACAAAGAAACGGAAATCCGGTTACAACCTGCATGATATCCGTAATTAACAGGTTTCAACCGGAGGTAAGCCTCCGGCTTCGGAAGAAACGCGGCATCGGGCTCCGGCTTCGGTAGAATTTTTGCCGGAGGTTCCGGCAATTTCGGTAGTAAAATTTTGCAAAATTTATCTTTTTTAGCGCGTTTTTTCACTTTTATTACAATTTTCACCAAAGAATTTCCGACATTTCGCAGAAATTAACATGGTTTTTATGAGCGCAAATCATGCAATTCTAAAATCATTGCATTATACAACTGCCTCAATATTTCTGGGCATTCGGTTTTAGATGACCGCTACTGACTTATAAATACATGCGTTGGCCACCTGGAATTCAGTCGATTTCGTTTGTTTTCGTTTGATTTTAAACCCCTGCAACAGATTTTATTGAATGTACCCTTCCCTTGAACTATAATATATACATGAGTCGTTTTACGTTCCAAGAAGGAAAACCACATTGAAATATATTACGCTTAATTGTACAAATATCAACTCATGTTACTTTTGGCGGTGTCCCACTTTCTCACTACGCCGCAATCGATTTAAGCTTAAATTTTAGACTATTTTTTGCTTGCGCTTAGGCTTAAGCTTTGTTTTAGACTTGTGTTTATTACGCTAAGAAGGCTTAATACGTTTTGGTTGTTATGTTGCGAAAAGGGCTTATGTATAGAACATGACAGGAACAGTAGTATAAGCATATTCCTAAGCCTAAGCGTAAGGGGAAGGGTGAGCCTATTCCTAAGCCTAAGCCTTAGCCAAAGCAAAAAAAGTTAGTCAAAGCTTCAACTGACTTTATTACAGCACCGCCGGAAAACGATCCGGCCCTGTTCTATACATGGGCCGCTAAAGTATATATTATAGGTCCAAATCTTCAAAACCCGCTGTTGTCTTAATTTATATGAACATATTACCGATTTGGCTCCTCAAAACCTCCGCTGATGATTTAAAATATATTTTAATTTTTAAGACTGGAATACATTTTCTTTTTGAGACTTTATATGGACTAAGCTCAGAAACCTTTAACTATTTCATGTTACTGTGTAAAAGCAACGCGCTGAGTTGAGTTGCGTCATTTTTTGCGTTGGATGACTGCTTTAGGGTACGTATTTACTGTTAAATTTTAAATTTTATATTTTTTGACTTAAAAACTAAGACTATGGCCCATGTTAATCTCGCTGCCACCGGCCTTTTGTGCGCTTGCTAGACTAGACCGCAATAGATTTAGGCTTAAATTTTAGACTATTTTTTGCTTGCGCTAGACTTAAGTTTTGTTTGAGACGTGTTTATTACGCTAAGGAGGATTAAACTTAGGAACAACATCTTTTGGTTGTTACATGGCTGAAAGTAGTGGCCCATGTATAGAACAGGGGCATCTCGTTTTCCAGGGTGGAATACTTATGGCCAGGAGTGCAGTGCAGCCACACTCCAGTCTGAGGGCTAGGAACTCCGCTGTTTTGGTAGGAAAAATTACAATCATAAAGTTTGCCTGGAAAAACTGGACAAGTGGAAGATTTATAAGCCACAAAGTGTTTGGAAAACGGGAAAAGTAGAACATTTAAACGCTTATATTATCCCTGGGTTGGTAGGGGAAATCTGAAGCATAGCTTTGCCTGGAAATCTGGAAAAGTGGAAAATTCAAAAGGTATAAGTTTCCCTGGTTAATAGGTTGGGAAAATCTGAAAATAGCTTTTGTTTGTAAAACGGGAAAAAGTGGAAAATTCACACGCCTATGATTTCCCCTGAGTTGGTAGGGAAAACCTGAATTTTAGGTTTTGTTTGGAAAACGAGAAAAGTTGAAAATTTAAAACGTATAGAATTCAGGCACTTTTCTATTTTCCCCCACAATGGAAAACTTTCCCCATCACAATCTTTCACGTTTATTAAGACAAATTGTGGGACCCCCATCGATTTGAAATGGTACTAAAGCAGGATGAGCACCAAACTATTCAAAACTTATTTCAGTCATTTTAATAGCGGTTTCAATAATAAAATGTTTAGTCCAGGGGGCTTTGTTGCGGCAGCCCCTTATCCATCTTAGTGTCCCTTCAAATCGCAGAAGGGGCAAGGGGGCGGCAGCCCCCTTGAGGTCCATTGCGCAAAATTGACGAAAAATTTCGCAATAGTAACTAGTTGTAAAACACCAAAACGAAATGTTTAAGTTTACAAGTGAAAAAGTTAACCCCTCCACATCTGCACAGTGGCAACGAAAAACTACAAAATTGCCTTAATTCAAACGCCTCAATATTGTCAGGTCTCGTAGGAAAAATTTGAAGCGTAAAAATTGTTCGGAATACGGAAAAGTGGGAAATTAAAATGCCTAAATTTTCATCGTTTGGTAGAGAAAAATGTGAAGCCTAGCTACTTTTGTATGACGGCTACGAATTCCGCTGGTTTGGCAGGAACAATCAGAAGCATAATTTTGGCTGGAAAAACTTAGGCGTTTAAATTTACTAATTTTCTTGTTTTCTAAACAAAACTCAATGCGCTTCAGAATTTTTCTACTTAACCAATGGAAACCTATATGTTTTAAATATTCCACCTTTGCCATTTTCCAAAAAAAACCTACGCTTCATATTTTCCCTGCCTAAACCAGGGAAAAACTATGCATTTTGAATTTTCCACTTTTCTCGTTTTCCGAACCTTGCCTACGTGTCCCAGCTGTCCCGATGTCCTACTGCTCCAACTATTCTGCTGTCACAACTGTTTCGCTGTGCCAACTGCCCGCTGTTCCAACTGACCCAACTGTCCAAATTGTCCCGCTGTCCCAACTGTTCCACTGTCCCAACTGTCCCGCTGTCCAAACTCTCTCACTGTCCCAACTGTCCCGCTATCCCAACGGTCCCAAATGCCCGCTGCCTCAACTGTCTAGATGTACCAATTGTTTCACTGTCCCAACTATCCCTCTGTTCCAATTGTCCCGCTGTCTCGCTGTCCCAACTGTCTCAATTATATATCTGTTGTGTGTACTCCTGGTACATTGTTGTCCCGGGAAAATGGGACGGCATTTAGGGTAACATTGGCATAACATTTCATGTTTAAACCAGTTTCTAAAATCTCAGCCAAAGCCTAATCGTAAGCCCATGACTAAGCCTAATGCATAAGCCTAAATCCAAGCTTAAACATAACCCTAACCCTAAACCAGGACCGTAGAATAAGTAAAGCCTAAACATAAAGGCAAAGGCACTTTTAAAATCTATATCCAAGATTGACCATTTGATTCAGTGCCTGTTGGCGTCACTCTTTAGCAAATCTGTTTTGTTGTTTCCTGTTTTGGCTGACCACATAAGTTTAATTACAGGAACAGTGTTTGGTAACTTGAACCACGCTCATTTGCGAGAACTAAAAATCTTTGATGACAAAATAAAAATTTGCATTGTTAAAATATTTCAATGTCTGCGTCGTTGAATTTTAACGCTAAGATTTGAGCGTTCAGCGCTATTTAATTTTATGACAGACAGTTCCATTCGACCGGCGTAAAAGAGATTATATTTCACTGGAATTTGTTTATTTATCGGTGAGGAGGTAACTTTTACGCTAATGTTTATGGCTTATTTGTCAGGCACGGCGTTTTAACTTTATTCAAGAAGAATGATTTTGTTTGGTTTTCACCCTGGAATTAGAACGATGGTATAAATTCGTATATGCGTTGATTTTTTTAAAAATTGTTCCCAATGGTTTAAGGTTTAATAGATTTGTCTTTTAAGTCTCTTGTACGCTTTCGTTCACTAGTTTAAAACCTAAACCTAAGCCTAGCTTACATCTAGCGTAGTCAAACCTACGTTTAAAGCTGAAACCTCTGCCAAAACGTAAATCTAAGTCTAATCCTGAATTATACCAAAATGTAAAAATTTTGAAAGCTGTAAGCCATGGGGTTAAACTGCTAACAAACCGAATACTTTTCAGCCTAATTTGGAAGAACATAGGCAAAATTTACACACATGGTTAATTTATCTTTTGTTTTAGGTATATTTTGCATCCATTTTACTTTTGACATAAACTGTTTATTTTTAAATATCCAGCCGAAGATAAGTTCGATCAAAATTTTGACGCAGTAGATGCGAGTTTACTGAGTTTAATACAGGCATGTTACTAATTTTTTCTTAGATTTCTTAATTATCTAGTATATTTTATGTTTATTACTTATAACTTTTGTTTACACTTTCAATATTTCGAGCAACACTCGACAATAATAATCAACGACTAAACACCGCAGATGGCGTCATTGCGTATGTAAGTTTGGTACATAAATGCATTGCAGGATGTGACCGATATTTAAAATATACAAATGGGCAAGGCCTGCGTCCACACAATTACACCCCATCCCTGGAGCCGTGTTTCCAAGTCGACCCACCTGACCCCATGGACTCTCAAGAAAAAACTTCCAAATCAGCCCCTGTAAAAAATACCTGTACATAAAAAATGATAGCTTGCGGTCAATGAGAACAAAACTGGGCAAATGAAAAAATTAAAACAGTCAATTTTCCGAAAAAATTCAGCTTTACCTATGAGTTAAAATACTGAAAAAACTATCGCCTGACTTTTTTCCATTTATCATTGAAGTAAATTTTATTCCTAATTATAAATTTTTTCCGGACGTCTTCTATATTTCTATAAAAATTTGGGAAAACGAAATGACATTACTATTATATTTCAATTGTAGTGCTAAAATATAATAGTTCTTTTATTATCATTTATAGCTCCGTTTCAGTCCTAAACTTCAACCAATAAACGCTTATAAAGTAGGTAAAAGTATTTATTAAGCACATTGCATTTTGTTAAAAATTCGTTTTGAGCCGATAATAGTTGTTCTCCGCCTTTAAAGAACCCTTCTTCAACATTTTTGAACGTCAGTGAAAATGGTAAATTCAAACATTCTGAGATATGAAACTCAAGTAAACTCTCAGCGTAGAGTCTAAACGTAATTCAATCTTGAACCTACGGTTTGCCATGTCCTTGTTGGTGAACGTCACAAAGCAGTATTTTCTTTTGTTTCAAAGCAGAATATGGCGTATTCTGTTTGCAATTTGTTGCCGTTTTTAAACAACAAGCGTTGTATTAACTTCCAAAATCGGATAAAACTTTTGCGCTTTATCCAGTGCTTTAATACCCTCGTGTTTTGGTGTATGACTGATGAACATTTTACGTACAAATTCGCTAAGATGAAACCGTCATTTTTATTTGAAACAGTTGCTTTTATTTCAATTAGTTGTTTTTCTCGTGTTATTCTTTAAAAAGGAGCTTACTGAAAAGCTCGGAAGCAAGGCGATGTTTTGAAACAACACTGCAAAAAATGGTGAGTTAAACTAAATCTCTCCGAAATAGGCTCTACGGGACTACGCAAACTGAGTCAAATTCGACTTTGCCAGAGTCAAACGTGCAGAGTCGAATTTTAAAAAAATACGAACACATTATTCCGATAAATATCAAACTAAAAACTGAAGTTTTAACGATTGCAGGTTTGTCGTTCTACAACCATAATAATTTCCGCGTTCTAAAAAAATGTATTCATTTGTTTTGGTTCAATGGAATAGCGTTTATGCTACACTGATAATGGCGCTTCACAAATCATTTTGAAAGCGGTTCGAAAACCGTTTTTGGAACATGGATTTTGTCTAAATTAGTGTTTTAATTTGACACCATGGGCTGAACCTGCCTGTTCCCCTTTATCTGTGGGGCCCCCCGACAGCATAGCAGAAGTCAAGTGTTTTATCGCTCGCTGAAACTACTTAGATTTTTACTGTCCCGGTAAAAAATTTTGGCTTGTATCTGCATTAATTAGAGTGTTTGGAATTGATTATTGCAGTATTTTACATTATTTTAGACTATCGCAAGTACATGAATCATCTGAAACTGATGAACTGATAACACACATCTTTACATAAATGTTGACCATCAAATTTGCCACGAAAGTTTGAATACAACCACTGCGATGATTGTAAGAAAATAATAGACCTCCTAAAGCATTGCTAAAGAAAATTATAGGGATCCAGATAAGAGGGAGGAGACTGATATTTGTTTAGCCACTCCAAAGTACACCCCCCTTTTATTTGGTTACGAATTGTTATTTATTTTAAACCCGAGTTCCGTCTCACTTCGGTATTTGGACCTAATACCCATGTTTTATGTCATTCCATCTTTTGAGCAGAACTGACCACCCGTAGCATTTTTGTTGGTTCTTCGCTCGCGAGTTTTGGGGCCCCCTACTTGGAATTTGGAGAGAACCCTCACCCTTGACTGCGCCGGCTCTGCTGTTAATTCATTTCTGGATTATTCAGAAAAATTTATGTGGGTTGTTACTTGGTTCTGGAGTCATTTATGCACTACAATTAGGGATAATTGAAATTTATTGATTCAAACTAGGGTTTGGCGACTCTATCCGCTTACGGACTCCTATTAGGGATACGAGCTTCTATTAATTAAGACTCAAAATGGGGACCCCTCTTATTACCCCTCTTATTCCGGTCACTAAAGCATATACATATATATTTATATAAATATATAAAGTTTGCTGAAGCATGTTGAAGTAACTCAGTTCAGAGCCTGTTCTGATTTATATTCTACATTTCTTTTTACCTCATACCATACCAAGTGGATTTATTTTTTCTATATTTAATTCAACTGTTCAAAGTGTTCGGTTGAAAAATATGATCCTAAAACTGCGTTACTAAAAACTGCTGTGTTCAATTCTGTTATGGCACCAAATACAGGGAGTCAAAGGGGCACTGCCTACTACTTACGTATCCAAGTTCCAGCCAACGTTGAAATAACGCTAAATTTAAAAAATTTTCAATTCCATCTCTATAAAACTTTTCGCACCTTCTGGACATATTTTCTGTTGCACGACTATGGGTATTCTGCATACAGTTATGTGCATTTCAGCTTGGAACTCCATCGCGAGCAGTCTGCGTTGGTGTTCGTTCAGCAGAGCGAACGAGCAGTGGCATTGAAGACCAATGTAACCGCACAAGTGCCAAACTTCCAGACATTGTTTTGCCATTTTGTGCGCAAGAAGATGAATTGTTGGCTGAAATTTCACGTCAACTTGATCACAATGCAATACAGTGGACAAAACGCCTAAGCGAAGTGAGCAAATCACAAACAACCGACACCCCAAAAGTGTTGCAAACATCGTATAGGGACAGCTACGCCAGCAATGTACGCGACATATCACAACATTCGTACAGTAGTAGCTGTTCTTCCCAGAAAATACCAACAACAGCAGCAACAACGACAACAGTTCTAAACGTGGTGTGCAACTTATTTCAAAAGCTAAACAATTCACGTCGTGAAAACCATGCACTGCGCATTAAAGTAGCAAAGTTCGAAACACAGTCAAGAAACAGTGCTACTGACCAAAGTGTGCAAACAGATAGTGAAAAGTATGAGAAAATACAGACGAATCAAGACAAGTTACTCTCGCAAAAGCGCAATATTGGAACAATTGTGGAACAAGAAACGTGCTGCCAAAAACGTAATGAAGATGTTAGCACTCGTCAAAGACTCGACAGAATTTATGCGAAAATTGCAGCGTTAAATAAACAACACGAAGAACTACAAGAACGTCGTTTGAATCGAGAAACAACCATCACTGAACCACTAAATGAGAATTTGAACGGTTTGAAGCAAATCCAACGTGCGGCCAAAGTTTCGAGCGATATGCCTAATTTAATTAAAAACTTAACTGGGCACCAGACAGGTAATGGTCCTGAAACAAGCGACAATATGACCAAAACTCTCAATAGCTCTTCTACAACAGATTTGGCATCAGAATTTGCAAAACGATATTTCTTTTCAGAAACGACTGCGCAAAAACAGAAGTGCCTATCGGAACTGGATTGTACCTCTGAGAAAAATTTTGCGAACAAAAGTAATGCAAATTTTTCCGAACAGGCACATGGAAGTTTTCATTCTGAATTATATGATAGAATAGACTCAAAATTTAATATATCGGACTTGAACCAACAAAAAAATGGTTTAAACAGTTTGTTTTGTTCGCAGAATTCGCTTAAAGATCAATACTCTGCGCCAGAAAGATTAAAATTATTATCAACAAACGATGATGAAACAAGCAGCGGAAGAGTGCGAACATGGATAGCTGAAGTGGAAATAATTTCACCGGAACATTCAGTTATGAGTGACTCTTCGATAATGATACAAAGCTTTAACAGTAAACTGTCATCATTGGGTGGAGATAGCGAAATTATTGAAAGCCAATCAAATTGTTCAATGCTACAATATAACAACTCGTTCAACGATACAGACGAAAAAGTCGTTGTGAGTTCAATTACTACTTCAAAACCAGAAAAAATATTATCAACGTTAGGGAACATCAGAAAATCCGAGTCTGACTCTGCATTTCTACGAATTTTGGACGCATGCGATACAAAAGATAACAGCAGGTACGAATTTTATCTTATCTTTAGGGATTGATCATTAAGCCTAGACTACACCTAAACTTGAACCCATCTTAATATTGTGCGACAACAGTGAGGGTGGATCAAAAAATTTGCAGTGTGTGAGTATAATTTTGTTTCAAAATTTAGTATTTTTAAATTGTGTCTAGAAAATATTTCGGTACAAATTCCGACGAACGCTACATTTTTGACAATTGTATTTTGTCCTGCCACATTTTTTGCAAAAATTTGGCTAGAAAAAAACATTGCGAATGCCACATGAACAATTTGCATTGCATAACCTTTAACACGGCATTGCTAGGAGATGATACATCTCTTGATATGAAACAACTATGAATTTTTTATTTGTTAAGCATCCGATGATACAGAATATTAAAATGCAAATGTATGCTGTAATTACTCGGTCCATATGAGATAAAAAGTAAACGCCGTCTCCTCGTTTTGTTAAAGGGTTCTTTGCTATTGCCATACTTTGCTCCGCTGTGGGCTTCACCTTCGACTTCGGCTCTGGCAAATTTTGTTGACCTCCTGTTTCGGCTTCGGTGTTTACATCCAGTTGCATCATGAACTGTGTCAAATGTGGCAGTTGGAAATTTGTTACATTGCATGAATGTTATGACTTAGATGACCTATTCCTATTATTTATCACTCGAAAAACATCGCTCATCTCAAGGCACACAATAGATGTCCGGATAACCTACTGAGCCATTTATTCATTACACATATGCCATTCCATACTGTGCGGCGGGCGAGTTTACAAAAGTTTAAACGGAAAAACCCGGTCGAAGTTTGTTTTGTCTTGGGTGCGCAACGCCTGTGGTGCTCTGTCTCTGGTCGCCAATTTATCCAAATCGTAGCAAATAATGACGTCAAAACGTCTATTATGAGTAATCAATAAAAGCTTCATTTCTGGTGTTAGTTAATTTTAGCATCATATGCAAAGGACAATCAATCAAACTTGATACCTCTGAAACGAACTTTTAAAAAATTTATTCTAGAGTCAAAATTCTGACACCATTTTGATTTAAAGCGAAATGCTACCAAGTTTTTATAAAATTTGAAATGCATCATTTTAGTTTTTATATTTTTTTGACAATTTTGTTCGCTCCAATGGCTATTCCATGGAGGATAACGATGTATTCCCATACCGGCTCTGCCGTGTTGATAATTCTGCGATGCAAATGGTTCATTTAAAATTCACAATGTGTTTTCTAGTTAAATCGGTGAAAAATACCGCAAGGTTACAAGAAAAACTGAAACAATTAGCGCCTTCGGCGCATTTAATCGTAAAGTATTGTAACTTTTGTTAAAAATAAATTTTAAAACTTTAAAATTTCTAAACACAAAAATTATCCTCCCTCGTCGGAAAATGTTCGATCCGTTACTGGTTTTCCCCGCTGTAATCATTGAACCTCGAACAAAAATCAGGATAAACGCCAGCCATGTTTACAAACATTTCTTTGTCCACCGTATCACTCGGCACAACGGCACCAGCAAGATTGGGCTCATCAGCACCAATAAGAGTTTGTACATTTTTGACTCCTGAAATGATATATATGCATATGTTGTTCCAGATTTTGTTAAATATCACTCCAAAAGTGTGTATTTTTACCTCATTACATCATTTTCATTTCGTTTTGTTGATAATTGAATGCCAGCTATTAATTATTCTGTTACATTAGCGCTTTTTGGTTTTTGGATCAAAGAGTTTGGTGGCCAAACTCGTTCTGTGTCGGGAAACAAGGTTCAATATTTTTGGTATATAAAAGTTAATACGTTTGCTTCGGCCGTGTATGTGTATATTGAACTGATTTGAAATTTTAAAACTTATATACAAATTTTTAACAAATTGGTTCAATAAGTATCAGTGAGGATCGTCATTAAACAAAATTTTGTAACTCTTACACGTTGAGTTTTTGCCCGTCCTCAGATGTGGTCATAGGCGCTCAGCGCCTCCAAAAATAATTTGGCTCTTGTTAGAAACAGTTAGCTCAGTTGGGTTTGGTTGAGTTTTGAAGACATTGATTTTTTAGATTGAATCACTTTTATCTTGTTAATTAGGTATGTATTACAACTACTGAAGGTATATTTATATCATACGCATTCAACTTTGGTTTCCCACCCTGCGCCAAAGTTAACGCTAATTAAATCTGTACTTATGAAAATGTTTCTATAGGTTTCGCTAGCTCGAAAACGTATAGGTATCGTATGGGTTTAGGTCACGGGCGGTGATATAAGAACCTAAGCAAGGGAGCGCGCATAGCCGATTTTTTGAATTTTTGCTGATCTCCCCAGTCAACATTTGCTCAAAGACGGTTGCATTTTAAAAATTTTGCATATTTGAACTTCTCATTACATCTTCTGGCCAAATTTGAATTTTTAAAACTTTGATTTTTTTAAAGTTCATAGTGTCCGCGTTGAGACCCAAAAATTTTTTCGTTAAAAAGCTAGACAAATTATATACCATTCGATCACTAGCGAATAGAGGTGAGAAGGCAGGCGCACGCCCCGTCAGAATATTTTTGTCATAAAATGGTAAAGTCCCTACCTTACAATTTTTGCGGTTATAATATTTGCCGCACCGCCCCAAATCAGTGAATTGACCACAACTCGTTAGCCAGAAGTTTTATTGCGCGGAGAATTTAACACAGTTGGCCTCAGCTCTACAAGCTGCATTGCATTGGTATGTATACTAATTTGTCTAACTTTTTAACAAAAAATGGGTTCCAAGGGGGAACTTTAAAAATAAAACAGCAAATTTTTTAAAATTCAAATTTTGTCGCGGAAAGACCAGGGAACGTTTTATGAGAAGCTCAAATATGTAGCAATTTTCCAAATCCAACCATTTTCGGCAAACGCCGGATGGTGGGCATATCCGAAAAGACCATGTGTAGTTAGCTTACTTTTTCCACAGGGGTAAGTTTGAAAACCAATTGTTTAACGCTGAGGCTGCCATACCATAAAACTTGCTCAGTTAATATACACGAAGCGCAATTTTTTTAACGTTTTTCGTAAAAATAATGAAAAGTTACAAATTAGGCAGAAAAATTTCGATCGTCCCGCCCCCTATCACCGCCTTTGGTTTAGGGTGTTTTTGGTTTTATTTAAAAAATAGTGTGTATAGTTTTAGTGCCACACAGTATACGGCAGGTGCGACTGTGCCACCAGTTGTTGTCATTTCTGGTCCAACAGAACCGAAACCTGCAAATATTTCATCGTCTTGTAACAAGCGAAACCATTATATAAGCAGCTCATTGGATTCAAAAACCGTTGTTGGAGCGAAACAATATCGTAAGCGTTGCAATAATAATAAATGTTCAAAGCCTAAACACACTAAGGTAAAAACGAAAAAACGCAGAAACATTGTGAATTATAACTGTTTGTAAAGAAAACGCGACATCCCTGGAAACACCTGTTAAGTTTCATCAGGGT
Organism: Enoplolaimus lenunculus; assembly: GCA_030248215.1. Taxonomy (NCBI): domain Eukaryota; kingdom Metazoa; phylum Nematoda; class Enoplea; order Enoplida; family Thoracostomopsidae; genus Enoplolaimus; species Enoplolaimus lenunculus. The sequence continues at coordinate 70,406 of JASANG010001865.1, forward strand.
ATTTTGCTGCAAAAAATCCACTGACTCATGTTTATAAGTCTAGTGGAATTTACTCAAACCGTAGCTGTTCACCATCTCATACGTTAAACAAAATTAATCAGTCAACCAAATACATATTGTAGGACCATTTCAGTGGTAGCAAAACAGAAATTTTCTACTTTGTGATCAAAAAATAGCCATTATTTCACTATGAAAGGCATAGCCACATGCGAAAGATTTCTGCAATCGAGCGTAGCAAGTGAGAAAACTTTTGTGGACACTGAGATCTACCATGTTGTTATTATGTATAGTGTCTACCAACTTAATACCTTCTTTGACGTCTCGCCAAAAATTTCGAAAACGGATGTATAGAATTCTCTTTTCTCCGTTTGTATAAAAGCCCCTTACTTGTGGCATATGCAGTGTAAACGCCTGATTCCGAACATTTTTAACGAAAACTATGCATGGAAGTCCAGAAGCACCTGTTGTACTGTTAACATTTAAGGACGTTATTTGCAAGTGCCATCTCCAGTTCGGTCACCTGGTAAACAAAAACCAATAATTGACAGCGTGTGCCATTCTCCAACACCAAAGTCGGAACAAATCCAACAAAATAAACTTCCGTGTCGCCAGCGAGATAGTGACACGATGCATCAAGGAACAAAACATCCTACGTTTTCTAGAAACCTACCATCTTCGCAACACAATTTACAAAACCAATCAATTTTTACTGAAATTTATTTACCTGTTTCTGCTGAGCTTTTCAACGAACCCGTCGCATCGGAGTCTCTAATTCACAACAGTTCACCACACCTTAAAGTCGACCAGACAGGCCAGCAAAAAGTAAACATCAATGTTTCTCTCAACCAATGCCTATCGCCAACTACACCGTCGTCCGGCTTTTTTTCATCAGCTCAAAGTTCAACTACAGGAACTGCAGTTGAAAATACGCCTGATACTAGAACGTCGGGATTTTGGAGTAAATTCAACTTTGCGTCGAATCGAAAGTCGCTTAAAGGACCGCTCGCTACTTGGACTCCAGTGTTGTCGCGGCGTGGTTTGACGTCTCCAACGGCGCAAAAAACCACTAAACCTTCTAAGTTTAGTTTGTCCCACTTGGAGCAGTTAAACGACGAGCCAATACGATACAATGACTCCGGCGCAATTTGCCGCAAAGAATTTGATCACATATCGAATTCTACGTATTCTGAAATTAGCACAGCCGGATATGATGACTACGCAGCATTAAATAGCAACCAAAGTGCGTGGATCAATCAACCGGAACACAATTCTGAATATCCGTACCGGAAAACAATTCAAAGAAACCGGAACTGCAACAGTCAAACAATTATCGATCAAAACGCGTTACCGAAGTTGCAAGATTTACAAGTAATGCGATCCGAAAAACTGACAGTAAACTGCCTGGACAACCATAAAAATGTTACAACAACTATTGTGCCTCTTCCACTCAGCGAACGTCGTGGGGTTCAAATACCTGAAATATCCGGAATCAAGAGATATGTCCACCAGGAAAACAGTAGAATTGGCAGTGACTTAACTGCCCGTAACAATTTTGTAGCAAAAAGTCGACCGGATGACGATTCCGATTACGATAAACTGGAAAACATTCGGAAAATTCCTAACACCAAAGCAGGTGTTGTCGATGAAAATCAAAATTCGTTTTCAGAGCCACATTTTTGCAAACGTAATGACGAATCTGATCAATTGATTCAATTCAGTCGCATTGGCGAAACGGAAACGGATAAGCGGCAGCAGTTTCCAACGTTTTCTGATCAATTGACTCAATTCAGTCGCATTGGCGAAACGGAAACGGATAAGCGGCACCAGTTTCCAATGTTTTCCAATGTTCAAAACAAGCGTCTCAAAATACGACCAAAAACGGCGATTAAACGAGGTATGGAATTGTTGAGTCCAACCCGCCTTCGCAAACGATTGACAAGCGAAAAGGTATGTTTACAGAAAAACTTTATATAATATATATAATATATATAAATATATACATATATATTTATATATAAATACATATATATGTATATATATATTATATATACATATATATACTCACGGGCAGATCCAGGCGGGATTCCGACCTTGGGGCGCATTCTCGTAATAGCCATAGAAAACGCTTAGGCAAAGGCTCCGGCTTAATTTAATATGATTAAGAAAGCCTTAAACCTAAATATACCTAATGCCTAAGAAACACCTAAGCCTTGTTGGGAGTGCACAAGAGCCCGTTCTAAACAGATGTGACCCCGTAAAAAAGTTGTAACCCCATTTGTAATTCATGTTAAATCGACGTTTTGAATTTGTTTACCCTTTGTAATACGTTGAACTGACTACCGACGTCTGTATTTTAAGACACGATCAAACTCATGGTGCACTGAAATCGATCATGAAACGTTATACAGCAATTCTCGTAGGGATCATTTTTCGCCACAAGATCCACAATACGTACATCCTTTATCGTTTATTCCACAAACAACAGAACGTGGTTCGAAGCAAAGAACCGGCAAAACCTCTTTAATGCACCGCTTAAATAAACGTTTACCATTATCATATGATAGCTTGCATATGACAGCTTCGTCACTTGCATCAAGCGTTACTTCACAAGACGGCAACTGTATGTTTAGATATTCGTGTGATACTGTCGATACAAATAGTTGCAAGTAAGTGTGGTTTGTTATAAAGTGAAGTAAAAACTTGGAAGTTTGAGGAATGTATAGAACAGGCCGTAACAGTATTACAAGCATATTCCTAAGCGAAGCCTAAGCCTAAGCCTAAGCCTAAGCGTAAGAATACGCTTATACCTAAAGCCTTAGGAAAACAATTTTCTAAAGCTTAAGATTTACTCTATTGCAGTCACAGAGAGACACGTTCCGCGCTGATCTTTTGGCCGAAGATTGCATAAACAAACATTGAACATCAAGCTTGGCTTGAGAGCGCAAGAGGACCAAGGTTCGTATCCCGGTGTAGTCATTAACTTTGGGCAAAACTTCAAACAGGGATCGTGCAAACCGTTAGTACCAACAGCGTTTTGCTACGATATTTGACAGCCAGTTTTTTCCACAGGATGTCAGGGAGTAGAAAAAATTGCGCATTCGGCGCAAAACTACAATTAAGCAATTAAGATAAAATTGACAAAGTTTACTTAACTTAATGGTTTTATTTCCGTTCAACAACAAGTATCCTCCCCGATGGTTGCAATACTTGCTGCTACGCCATAGGTGCAGCTGGGTAAAGATTTTTATACCCGCGCTGCACTTTATCTGCAGAAATTTTAGTTTTTTACCCGCAAGTATACCCGCGCACAATTTCTTTACCCATTACTCGCCTTTACCCGCGCAAAATTCACACACCGTTACCCGCTTTTACCTGCCTTTAATATTTTTTCTTCTGCGTTCAATACAAGTGGGCAATACGGTAAAAACAATTTGAAAACTCAAGTTTTTCCACAATATCTGGTTTCAAGTTTTTTTATGAAAATTTTAGGCGGAAATCTCGCAAATTTTTACCCGCGCTATGAAACTCTTTACCCGCGGTTTGCAATTCTTTACCAGCGGGTATACCCGCGTCAAAATTGTCTTACCCGCTCCGCGTTTATCCGCATGAACCTTCGGGTAGCGTACAGCTTTTTGCCACGCTAGTGATTTTTCGAAAACGATTTATTTGCAAGCACTGGCACTCTATTAATCTATTAAATTAAGTATAATGGACGTTTCAGCTTGATTAATATTGATTATATTTTAGCACTGAAATGTTGCGGCACGTCGTTGTTTTGCAACAACGAAACAATCGGTTGATTCGTGAATTACAATCGCGGACTAACGAACATGACCGTATCAGCTCACAACTTGCGTCTATGGAACGTCAAGTACGGGCCCTCCAAAATCGCTATCGTTTAGATTCTAATGTCGATTCGCTTTGGGGAATTGTTAACAATGCTTCTTTTGCACCGGCATCACAAGTTAAAGACCTTGAAGCACGGCTGACTACGTTAAACTACGCATTTAGCGCAATGAAGAGCCAGAATTACAAGCAAGAGGTTAGCGTACCACGACAATTCGTCCGCAGACGATTTATCGACCGACAACTTGAGATCCGAAATCTAGTCGGCTGGCCAATTTGTTGCCCATCATTATGCTTAAGCTCCGGATCATACCTGATAAAGTTGTTAGATTTAGGCTTTTAGGACGCTGTTGGGCATCAAGTTGTCGAGCAACGAATTGTCGGTAGATTTAGAGGTTACACATATTTTAGTTGCAATTTACTTTTAGTAGGATTCTGAACAATATTACGTATGTTTTATTCAGGAATCTGATACTGCAAAAATACATCATTAATTCAGGGTGCAACTGGAATTTCGACTCCGGTAGGGAAATCACGGTATTTTTCGTTATTCGATTCCGGTAATAAATTTGGTATTTTTTACGGGAATTTTCCGGTATTTTCATTCGAAAATTTAAGAAAAACTAGCGTATTAAGTATTGTAACGTATTTTTCTAAAATTGTCTGAGCGTGTTTTAACAATATTTTCAATTTTGGTCACACTCCATATTTATCATAAGTTTCCCAGCTACCGCATTTGTTTAAGGACTTTGGCATTATAAATGGTGTGTTTACACGTAGGATTTCAATAAAATATCTTACAATGAATTTTTCGGTAAAAAGTGTATTTTGTTTTCCGTTTCCGGTATTTTTTAACTTTTCAGTTACGGTTCCGTTATTTTATAATTACGGTTGCACCCTGACTAAAGTGTATCTTAATAACACAAGGGCTCGAAGCGTAATTATTTTGATTGACGCTGTTTGAAAAGTCTTTCAAACCGGCAACATTTCGACTGTAGCAAAACAGCAATTTAAGACGACTTTACTGTAGTGACCCGAATAAGAGGCGGTCCCCATTTTTGGTCCCAATTATAGGAGTCTGTATCCCTAATAAGAATCCGTAAGCGGATGGAATCCTTTAACCCTAATTCGAGTCCATAAATCTCAATTATCCCTAATTGTAGCGCATATTAATGACCCCATGACCAAATAATTTCAAAACTTTAAAGCTTGCTTACTTATAAATTTAGAAAGTACGTTCCTAAGTATAACCTTGCATTATCGCTCAAGCTATTGACACAAGACAAATAAACGTTTAATTCAACAGACAGTTGCAGTACCGGATATATTTCAGTAACGAAGGGTGGCGGAGCGTGGGTTATAAACAAATAACAATCCGTAACAGAATGACAGGTGGTACCATATGGAAAGGCCAAATGAATATCAGTCCCCCTCTTATCCGGTTCACTACAGTACTTTCATTCGCGTACGATGAGACCTTAACAGAAAGCTGCCTTCAGGCATTCAAATAACTTTTTCCACCTGATCACTGCCGCAAGTTGCATGTTGTCATTTTATTTCAATGTCAGGATTTGCACAGTTTTACCAAACATCAAAATCAAGCAGCGCACCTGTCTGAGCGAACAATGAACCGAAATAATTTTGGCCTGAACAACATTTATGAACAAATACATTGTTCAACAAAAGATTCCGTCGTTTCTTCTCCTACAGGTATTTATATAATTGAGCATTCGGTTCAACGACAAACCTTTTGCTTATTTATTTAATTCAATCATTAAAACTCCAAGTAGTAATTAGCTTACAATATATACTCCGATCGTACAGCCTTATTCACACGTTCAAGTTTTTGCAGCAAGAATTAGCCTTTGCAATTGATGTGCGCAAACTTTGCATCTAAAACTTGCATCAGTAACTTGCACATGCAAATTCTAACAACGAGAACTCTTATTTTACAATTACCAGCCTCCAAGTTTTGCAAAGTGGCTTTAACTGTCGTTTCGTTAAAAATTTCAACTTATATCTTTCATGTTAATCAGGAAAATGTTGAAATAGCAATGTTTCTTTCTTACAAATGTTTACTTACATGTCAGGGCAATTGCGTTTGGCTTTTCGTTCGTTACGCTCGCGAGGCTTCTTTCACTACATACTGTTAGCACATCCGTTAAAATATTTTATGAAAAAATATATGGTTCCTTCATACATTCCTGGACCCCCACTTAACTGCGGTTGCTCGAGCCCGGAAATTGTTCACCCACGTATTTCATTTGCAGCTGGTCAATTAACGCTGCATCAAATATTGGCGTATTACAATTTCAGAAATTTACGAAAGTCCATTCGCAGCATCAGTTTTGTCGCCTCAGCCAACGATAGCAAAAGGTCAAGCTGTTCGAAACCGAGTACTCTTTGAACAATTGGAACAAACGCCTACATTCGATACATTGTATGCGTTCACTGCAAACCTTTTGCAAACGGTACTCGACCAGTAGTAGCAATAAGCACGGTTTATATTAATCATGAGATAAACACAAAAAAGAACTAAAATAATCAGCTGCACGATCATTCGAGCACAAATGCACTGACCATCTGGCGTTGCCTGCAAATACCCAACGAGCTCGCTGGAAACAGTAGTGTGTCGGTTTATAGAAAATGCCACAGCTGATTTTCAGTGCCAGTCCAGTTTGTATTCGACATATCATACCTGAATTAGGGTTACGCTATACTTTACTGAGCCCGACGCCGGTGCGCATAGCCGCACGCCGCTTCGCGCCGGCGCACGGCGGCGTATGGTACGAAGCCGGCATCCGGCTCTGTAAAGTATAGCGCAACCCTTTATTCTGAGAGAACTTAGTTCAGAAAACGAATGATTGTCCAGTGCCTTAATAAATCAGTGATATAAAGTAATGAGAACTACCGCACACTGCAAAAAATGGTGAGTCAAATTGACTCTCTCGGAAATAGGCTTTTCCTGACTACACAAAATGAGTTAAAATATGACTCCGCCTGAGTCAAATTCGACTCAATTTGACTCTGGCGGAGTCGAATTTTGACTCAATTTGTGTAGTCAGAAAAAGCCTATTTCAAAGAGAGTCAATTTGACTCACTATTTTTTGCAGTGCATTTGCTTTAAATTTCTACCTCATCCATGCATTACTATTAAAGTTGTAAACGCCTTTCATATTTGTTTGGCGTGCCGTTCAAACCTAGAATAAAGCTTTGTTTTGCAAACATTTGAGAGAACATGTATGCAAAGTTCACACACATTCATGTGAGGAACTTTTGAAGTGCCACAAATATCTACCCTAAGATCTTGATGTTGTATATCTTGCAGCCCTTCAACTAGTAGTAATTTATATTTGGTTTGCACGTTGTCCAACTACTTTTTACTGTTACATATATAACTTTTGTACCTTACCAATGATACAAACCATAAAACATTTACAAATTAATGTAAATTTGAATGCAATATAAACACATGTTATGAAATTATTCGAATACTTAGCTCATACTACTTGGTAGAAAAGTACAGTTGAAACGAGAGTATGTTCACTTGTCAATTTCAGATGAAAATGTTTCGATTCAGTGTTTTCGAAAAAACCCAAACTTGTGCTCAACTGGATTTGGAACTCTTGCATGCACAAAGCGCACTGCTGCTGGCTCACGCTCAAATTCAACGTCAAAAGCTTGAACTTCGATTAGTACTCGGACTTGCAAACGGTGGCGTCAATTCTTCCGGATTGCTTCCAAGTAACAGTTCAACTGCATCAACACAATTGCTTAATCCGCGACGTGCTAATTCGTGGCATGGTCAAGATTTGCTATCCCGATTGGTACGCGATTATAAGTTTAATCGGATGCCTAAACAATTATAATTTACTTCAATCTAGTTGAAAAACAAACAATGTTACGCTTTGCTTAAATACTGATATAGAATTTTCAGATAACTCAATATTAATTATTTTGAGTTGCAGTTCACAGGGAATTAACCACCATGCAAAGCTATCACATTTTTAAAAAAATCAAATTATTCCAACCAATTTTAAGGCGGGTGTTTAGTCTTTTAGCAGCAGCCTCTACACAAGTTTTTACAATTTCTGTAGATCAGCATGTTGGTATATAGAAAATTTGATGTCTATTGCCTTTGTAAAGCAGTCAGTCATACGATAATAAATCACTTGTATCCATCGGTAAACATTTAAACAATCGTGCTACTTTGCACTTGTACACTTTTCAGGCACAAGCTTAAATCTAATCCAAAGCTTATCTTTTGCCGAAATTTGAAAATTTCGGAAACTGATGGGGCAAGGGTTCACGAGAAATTTTTTTCTTTAGGCAATAACTCAATTAACAAGCTATAAAGCTGGAAGTATATTATTGCTACAAACAAAATTAACATTTCAGGTTAATGCCGAGCTGTCGTTTTATTTACCGTTCAAGTTACAAGGTTCACGTATGATACAGTGGTCACAACGACAAAGTCACCTGGCTCAAGATGAAGCTTTGCACTCAAACGCAGACATCCAGAACATTTATCAGAATCAATGTGAGATTCTGTTAGCAAAGGAACTCAGCGATATAGAAAATATATTGGCTCACGCTTACGAAAAACATCACGCTGGAAACCACATGATCGACCACTCGTTAGACAAGACGGTTGAAGCGGAATCCGTAAATTCAACAGGTAAAAATGTAATTATGAGATATAAACAATTCAAAAGTGTAAAGAGTTCGATTTTTAAATTAAATGACAGCCAGGGGCGTATACTATGGGAGGCATAGAGGAGATATATTCTCAGATACAAGCAAAATCAATTTCAACAGCGTTTTAGAGTAACTTTCTGGATGCTGGAGATCAAAAAAATTTTTTACTTAAAGTTATATCTGAAGCACTTGTGCCAATGTGGTAGATGATAATGAATTTCCGAGAACACAGTTTCGAATCCTAGGTGCTTTTGCAAACTACGTATATTAGACTAATTCGGGGCAGAAACCAGTTAAAGGGTCTAAAAGTAGCTAATCTGTCTATGATCAACTTGTAGACAAATACTCAACGAAGCGATCGTGTATAATAACAACGTTTGGATTATTTGCCCCGGCGAAAATTCATGCTTTTCTAAATACTTTAAAGGATCAAGATTTGCAACGACCATACAATCTGCACAAGTTTTTCACATACTGATCACAAATTGAAGCTTGCTGTAATTTAAATTAGTCAGGCGACTTAGCGCAATGCGTAAAGTTAGCGAAAGCACAAAAATTTTTGTGCAAATTTTGTTTTCATAGAACGAAGAACAATCAATCACGTGTATTTCCTAAGAAATTTTTGTAAACAAAGTAATACTGGCAATTTGCCCAAAATACGTATGTGGGGCATTCCAGCTTTAATATATAGATTACTGTGTTTATATTAAAGCATTTATATGCTTATATTTTTTATTTTGTTCTATAAAATATGTTTCTGTTTTATACTTCGCATCTTCTTCATGCGTTCATACAAAACCCAAGCATCCGGCGACTGATTGGTATTCGCCACAACGCCGCATTCCTGCCCACTGCCCGAAGATTGACTTAAAGTATGGACTTAGCTCTAAGCCAAATATCATTTACACAAACATTTCGGATACAGACGTTAATGAACCAGAAGCATTTTCGAACAAATCTGTAGTCTACGAAAACGATGATTTAGCAGGTGACGCAAAATTTTTGGATCCAGTCCCTACTGTGACGCACGATGACACCATTGATAACTGCAACCGGCTTTCAACAGAGCCCTCACAAACTTATAATTCATTCTGTTCGTTGCCTCAAGTTAGCCCAATATGCTCAAAAACAGAGTCAGTGCTTAGAAAGAAACGAAATCGGGCCAACTTTGAAGGCAGTCGGCCCGCAAGACCTCCGCCTATTTATGAATCGGTGTTGTTAAACAGCCAGTCCATGAAGAACCCAAATAAACAAAATGGAAATTACATTACTGCCAGCGAAAGCTATTTTACAACAACTTCGGGTAATCAAGATCTGAAAAATGTACCTACAAATGAACCGCAACTCAATTGTGTATTATTGGTAGGCGATCAATACTCCGCGAACAGTAAAAGCGATCAGTTTCAACTGAACAATGTTAACCAAAAGAACGAAGTTGCTTATAACAACATTCAATGTTCAACAAATTTAAACGATTTTGTTCAAAGTAGTATTTCCATCCACAAAACAAACGATTCGAGTCAACTGTTAAAGTGCGTCACTACCAACATACCTAAATCGCCACAACTTTGCAAAGCCCAAAATACACGCCCATTGTCATCAATTGTCGCTACAGAGTCACAAGTTAACCAAAGTCCAGCGCTGTCCGAACGTGCTTATTCCACCAAGTGGAATAACAACAAAAATTCGTCACACAAAACAGTAGTAAATCCAAGCTGCAAACAAATGCAACCAGTATTTCGCTCTGGTAAGATTCCAGCACAAAGTGAACAACAAGAACATTGCGTCCAAACACCAAATACGCCACCTACAACAATTAAAGCAATTTCATCAGTCATGGGGTTATCGCCAAACCTCGGCATTAAAAACTCTACCATCACAAATAATTTTTCAACAGCAAATTACAATTCATCTAAGAATTATGTTGCACAAAAAGTGATTCACACTGGAAGACAAATGGAGCCACACAACAGTCAACACAAACCAACAAACAATTCGCAGCAGCTCGATGCAGCAAACTTTAATAACACTGCATGTGCTTCAGTTGCATGTAAACAAAGTTTGCCGCTAACTTGCATTCCAACAATAGTCAATAACAATAGCCTGCAGAATTGTGCTACCATACCAGATAATTTGCGTTTGTCAAACTTAAAACATTCTGATGAAAACGCTGTTTCACATTGTACGCCTCAACTTGAAATAAATCGTTATAGAGCAGAAAACGTACATTATAACGCTAACAATTTTGATAATGAAGGCAATCATATTTACGATATACCTCCTGGGTCTTCATCAACCAGTGAGTCAGACACTGCTCGACATAAACTTGCGTCTCCTTACAAAGCGTCTTGCGTCTCAACTCCAAGATACGGTTCAATCGGGCTCACCAGCGCAATTCCGCAACGGCAACCGTCACACTGTTTAGCTCATGATATTTACTCAAGTCAAAGAAATAACCCTAATGCTGAAAGCAATCAGAAACGTACAAAAGTTCAACCAATCACTACCGCGTACGATGAACATGGCGAAGCAAAGAACGAAACTTTCCACGTGCCTTATTCTAGCGGCGGTACTTCAAAAATGCCTATTTGGGTTAAGAAATCAAATGAAACTGAAAGTTTCGACAGAATCGGGTCTTCTACCAGCGAAATTTCGCTACTAAATCGCAACCGCGAAATGCAAAATGCTCCAAGTCATCATACAACACTGAGCAGCTGCACAGATCACCCTGGTTCTCCACGATTGTCAAGCAATACAAAGACAGAAAGTGACGTCATATTTCGAACAAAGACTGGCCTAAAATTCAATTCCCAGACCGAAAGATCCAGACAAGTTGGGCGTCATGGAAGGATAAAGCCCTCTCAGATATCGCCACCACCGAGCAACTCAACTGCAACGTCATCGGTGATAATTTGCGAAAACAACACAACGGTCGAACTGGCATCATCAGAATCTTGTTGTTCGTCAGATGATGAAATTGTTGCTTCACTCGCAATGAGAAACACTGCATTTCTTAGACCCGAATGCGACCACACAAGCAAAGACGGAGCAAACCCAAAATTCCAAAGGTCAAAGAAGATTGTCATCAACGCAAGACAAAGCTCGGCAACGGAAGTTTTGCACGATTTTTCGACCAACATGAACGCAGAAATAAGAGATTCAGCCGCTAAAACAACGCTGTCTTTACCAAAAAAGAAATCACGAAGCATTTCTAAATTACCCGAACTTTTTAAAAGACGATCGTGGATGCAAAAAATTGCCGGTCGTTCGAACGTCAAAATGTTATAAAATGAATTTTTTTAAATCTTTCAACGTCTCATGCAACGCCTTTTATCTTAAGAGGGCAAGCAAAAGAACAGGGGCGGAGCAGTATTATAAGCCTATTCCTAAGCCCAAGCCTAAGCGCGTAACAATGATTTTATTTCTAAGTCTACGTCTCAGCCTAAGCCAAGAAAAAAATTAGTCTAAAGTTGAAGCTTTACTCTTTTCTAGTCCCACAGAAAAACGTTCCGCCCCTGATCTTTACATGTTCCACTTATTGTATAGTAAATATTGGGCTTTCTAAAAAGCGAGTAGATGTGAAATTAACAATCGTCTATAAAACATCGCAAGCCTTGAACAGTCTTGGCTGCGCCATTTTCCTAAGTGTGCTTTTTTCACACAAGCAAAAATGAAGAACTTCGCGCTAACACGTGTAAATTGTATGTCTTAGAGGCGAGATAGCTTCAAGGTCATACAGAAATAAAAGTCATGTCAATTTTAAAGCTCAATGGTCATGGTTGAATATATTGTTGGTCAAAATGTAATATATTAAGGGGTCAATCAAAATATAATACCTATATTAGGGAAGTCTAAATATAAATCTGAGGTCCAAATATAATGGGGGTGAAAATAAGATTCATTAGCAGAGTCAAAATATAATCGAGTCGAAGTATTATACGACACTGGCATGGCGCAACCAGAGGTGAAAGAACCGTTGCCGAGTGATAAGTTTTGCCATAGTTAGGACTGCAGTTGGAGATCAGACATAATTACGCCGTTAAAACAATGTTCAATTTTGAATTTTAAAGTTTACAGCAGTGTTGTAAAACTAACGATGTAAACTGCTTCTGCAGAAATTTCCACAATTCAAATTTCAAAAATTGCTCGAAAGATAAACAAACGATAGGCATAAGTTTTATTTAAACACGAAATATGTTGCTACTGAAATTGCCGAAAGCTGTAAAAATTCTGCCGCAAACGGAAGTAAATTTTCTGCCGCAAATGAAAGTCGATTTTCCGCCGCAGTTATAAGCAAGAATGCCTCCAGCATGTAGTTGGACACCGAAAAACAACAAACGAAGTAACTTTTTTCTGCTTTTTCCGAGGGATGGAAAAATTTTTTATAAATATAACTTAGGGGGAAGTGCACAAAAGCGGACCTCTACAGCATGCAATAGTTCCAACATCAGGATCCGGACTGGAAATGCAGCGAGGCCGAGCTTAACCCTTTCTCACATGAATATTTTTTATTCCCCCTGAGACTTACTTTTATGCTAGGATTCGAACTCCAGTCATCACCACTTAGCTATAGGAGCTTGACGCTCGAGCCCGAGGGGTCTCACGTCTTGCGGTGATTTAGTACTATGTATACGTGTTGCAATTGTTAAACACAGTGCTATATATATTATTTAACGTATATACACAGCGCTGAGTTGCCTATAGGCAACTCAATGTGAGAAGGGGTTATAGAAAGTAAACTGAAAATTTTTCGCTTAACCCTTTCCCACATGAATATTTTCTATTTCCCCTGAGACCTACTTTTATGCTAGGATTCGAATTCCAGTGACTGGAGTGGGAGGCGTATACCATCACCATCCAGCTATAGGAGCTTGACGCTCGAGACCGAGGGGGTTCTCACGTCTTGTGGTGATTTAGTACTATTTATACGTGTTGCAATTGGTAAACACGGTGCGATATATATTATTTAACGTCTATACACTGCGCTGAGTTGCCTATAGGCAACTCGATGTGAGAAGGGGTTAAGCAGTGTTTAAGAAAAGTGAAAGAAAAGGCTGCTAAGTTAAAAACGCAAACACAGACTACGTTTACTTTAAAAGATAAATTCACAGTACATATGTGAGATATTGTACTCTTTATTAACGGCAAAGCCGTCATAATGCCAACAGTAAAGAGGACTAGCAGAATGTGAAGATCGTTTACTTTAGAACAACAATTTTTGGATGGTTGAAAACGACTTCCAGACAGAAAACAAAGCGATGGAGGAAACTCAAAAGTTAAGGCATGATGTAAATGCGTCGTTAACTGTCAGGTGCATTGGTAATTCCGTGGACCGAAAACTTATGCCAAGCGCGATTTTAATTGTTCAGCTAAATCTAAAAGAAATCTTCAGCTTTCGCTCTCGATTTCACGTCTGACACACGTTCTGTGCTTTTATCAAAGTCTTTCGAACCTGCGAATTCACTTGGAGGTGGCAGTAGATTATCAGTGATATCAGCACCGCTTCTCGAGTGGGATATGCTCCCAGTTCCTGGACGCTTGAGCGAAGAGCCTGCAGTAGCTGGTGATCTAGACGGCGTTCGTCTAAAACATATCAAGTTAAAACAAATAAAAAACTAATATCTTATCGATTTGGTGAAATTAATATTTAAGTATGAACAATAAAACATTAATATACCATACATTCATTCATATACTGTCAAGTTAACCCTTATAGTTTTTCATCTGCTTTGATTAACTGTAATATATAACAATTTTAATTAAACCGTCTACCGTAACTGACTGCATAATAAACAATACAGTGCGTCTGAAACAGTTTCAGCTCAGTTTGAAGCTATTCAGTTATGAACCACAAAACATTTGGAATACCTCATAGGAGACGGAGAATAAACGTTGCGAAGAGATTTATCGGTTCCCAATCGGATACCCAGCTTCGACGTTGCCAACCGGCGTGCAGCAGGAGACATGCTATTAAGACGTTCGAGGGATTTTGCTGATCCAAGTTTCGGCCTACAAATATTTCAAAATGCAGCTCACTATAACCAAGATCAAGCAGCAAATACAAAAACATTGAACTTATTATACACATATTTCGGCTGGCCGCATTTAATTTTATGTTTCAGTTCATGTTGCTCAACTTTTGTATACAAATAAAACATTAAATACTGAAAACATGCAAACAATATATATTCGGTTACATAAATCCTGCATAATATATTATGACCCCTTTATTGGTATTTTTAAGGTTATACACGTTTCGGACGTACAAAGTAAATAACTATGTTACAGCAACGGTATCCCAAAAAAGTTTAACATAGGAACATGGAGACTACGTTTGAACAACATTAACGCAACTAACGTGGCCAAAGATTTAACAACTTGATTCATTGCTTTAGTCTTGCGTGCTCGGTGCAATTTGCTAGCTTCTTCTGCCAAATTTAGCGCAATCTGATCGCGTTTAGGTACAGACGGTATCTGAATAGAATATAAAATTGACAGTTCTCTTACGGCGCCACTAAAATATAAATGCTACAATAAACTTGACAAAATCTGTTACTGAAACAAAAGCGTAACGAAAAATTTACAAGTAAACTTATGCAACGCATAAACAACATAGAATAACTGCTCATGACAATGTGAATTGCGAACTACACTTAAAACACATTAAAATGAATGCAATTATAACAACATACTTTGAATGATGGTCCAGTTCCAGGCAAAAGTGGAGTATCTGCAGCGTCAAGCCTAAACGGTGTGCCTTCAATCTCACCCCAGGTCATCATCGGCGATTCATCGTGGCCTAAGCCAGGAGCCGGTGAAGGTGTCACAAGCGGAGCTGACGCTGCCATTTGAGATGGACGCTTAAATAATTCTGATCCTGTTGCGTCAACTTTGCCTTTATTCAACGCAGCCTGAATTCCAACAGCTTTAGAAAGCGTATCAGTCGCAGATCGCATGTTCGCTGCAGATGGTGCCACCGTAAGCCTTGTGTTCTTGTGTACCACAACTTTTTCGGCCATCTTTGCACGTTTAATTTTTTCTTCCGATGAAAATTCGGCACCTAAATTGCAGATATTGTTAGGACAGATAATTGTTTTAGTCTCATAGTCTAAATTTTTATTGAAAGAATGTAATATAAATTTGTCTCATTTTGAGGGTACGCTACAACTGGGAAGTAGACCTGCACTCAGTCACCCAACAAACTCGATTTGCCATGCATCCCGGCTGGGTATAACTTATTTGTATGATTTTTCAGTTATAATGTAAGTGTCTAAAGTTTGTTTGGATGTTGTATACGAGCAATCAGGCATGGTTAAATGGGATTTTACCTTAAAAGAGTAATTTTGTTGGTAAAAATTGCCCCCAATCCATGGTCACACAGCAAATGCCCAGATCATAAATGTATTCCATCTCTGCAAAACAATTCAGCATCGCTAATCTAATATCAGTTTAGATACAAAATACTTTGTATATAATGAAAATGTAAAACTTACCATCAGGCACCCATAATACATTGTTTTTGATCTTATATGTCCAGTTTTCGAGTGCTGGTATGTAATTGCCATGAGCTTTCTCAGTGGCGGGCAGAGCTTTTGGAGCTCCCGGGGCGTGATGAGTTCGATGATGTTTTTCAGCCGAATACATCCAACTGTAATCGCGCGCCAACTTTTGAGCTTCACTGTCAAGAATTTCGCGAAATGACGCGTTATCTTCTGACGTTGCACGCGACAAAAATGCGTCCAATGTTTCTTTTTCTCTCGAGCCAGACGAACGAATTGCTTCTAACTCGTTATCTTTGCGTGCATAAGTAGCGACTGGAATGGAAACACAATTAAAACTAGAATAATACAATGTTATCAAACATTGTAAACAATACAATACAAGCATAAGACATGTGTATGTACGGTGGTAATATGTTTACCGATAGTTGCAATGCTTATTTACCTGAATTGACTGTGGCCATTGGTGCTGTTTCCGTGATATCGCTACGTTTGCGACCTCCATGCAGGAAAGGAGAATCTAAAAATTTTATAAACTATCAGGTGATTAAAATAGTTTGCTATATAATTAAATAAACTACGTTGGTCAGTATCATTCAAGTATATTTATTATATATTAATTGTTTCAGAAATCGGTGTACAGTCAAAACTTTGTGCCAAACTTTTCAGGTTTCATTCTAAAGTAAATGCTACATATTTGTGTTTCTCTGTGTTATTGTGCGAATCTTTCAAACCGCTTTTACAACTAATTGGAAATTACAAAAATTATACTATACCACTAAACGTATTGGGAGTTTCTTTGCGCGACAACATTGAATCTGGGCGGCGTTGGGAGTATTTCATCTGAAGTGCTCGTATTTTGTTCAAGTCGTTGCTTTCAACGGCAGCAAGGTATTCATTTTGAGCTTTTAGTTTCGGAATTTCAGGAAAATAATCCCGCTGAATGATGGATTCGAGTTTCTAAAACAAAAGTATCACTTGAAACAAAACAGACTGAAATATAAACGACTATTTTTACGCCGTTTGGCAGTCAAATGTGGTAATAAATAAGAATAACCTAGCCTCAGCCTCCTATCCCGACCGGAGCCAGATAATTAATGCAATTCTAATACTAGACGGCATTCAAATATCAGAACGTAACTGTCAATTCTTCCTTCAGTGGCCTAAGGTATCCGAAATGTTAACATGACAAAGCTTAGCACCTTATGCCAATGCATTTTTAGTACTTTAACAACGATCCTATTCCATTATTCTATGTTTATGTTTATGTAGTATTGTGTTCAGTCGCAATATTTGTTCTGGCTTCTCCACAGCGGGGGGGGCCAGCACTTTTCGATATTTTCATTTTCCCCCGGCGAAAATTTTGCCGCCCCCCGGAAATGATCCCGCCGGCGAATTTTCAGCCGCCCCCCAGCAAATTTTTTTGCTGGGCCCCCCCCCCCAGAACTGTTCTAAGTAAAAATTTTTCAATGTTAAAACATAGACCTGGACTTTTTTGAGGCGGACATTCGGCAAAATGTGATTTTATATTACGCTGAGTACTCATAATTTTTTAAAAGCGTTACAAATACCCGTAGTAACTAATACAATTCAATAATGACCTGAAAAAAGCACAATTATTTAAAGACCGTTTCAGGGCATACAGCATTCGAAAGTACCTTGCAGCAACAAGTTCAACTCAGGTGCAGCAACAAGTTCAACCCGCCTGAACCTTATGATAAACTGAAGCTGTGACTAATATATAAAATATATTAATCACAGTTTCAATTACAGATTATCTACATTTTATATAATTGTGGTTCTTTCAACTTCTGGTAAAGCTGTCAGTAATATTAGTTAAAATTATTGTTATTAGCGTTTGCGTGGAATTTTTGTCATGTTGAGCGATGAGTAATCTTCAGTTGAGTGGAAACAAGATCTAGAATAAAAAAATGGTCCAAAAAGTCGGCTTGCAAAATTTTAAGCCTGCCCCCCAGGACACCCAGATTATCAGGGCCCCCCAGGAACTGCCCCCCAGGTACTCCTGGGGGGTCCCCCAGGAAACGCCCCCCGGCGGAAATTTTCAAGCTGTGGAGAAGCCAGTTGTTTAATCCATTTTACTTTTAAGGACATCACGTTTTCACTAGGTACATAAAAAGAGGTGACTAGCATTGGCAAGGTTAATATTTTTGCTTAGGCTTAGTTATAGATTTATTTTTACGCTGAAGTTTAGAATTGTTCATTGTTTTGTTACATCATATTTATTTGAGGACATAATTTGCTTGCCATAAATCATAAATCAAACTACATGTCGGCACAAAAACAGTTGTACGTAACTTGCTAAATTTCATCGCAAGAATGGCTACATCAAAATTATGGCAAAGAAAGATATACGTAATAAATTTGTGTATCAGAAATATAAGAATAATTGTAAAAGTGCATACTTCGACATATTCATCTTCTTCCAGTACCTTGCGCTTGCACTTTCGTTCTGATGGTGGCCGCGGATCAACCTGGTCTATTTTGCAAAGCGTAGAACGTATGCTTTCTCGCGATGTGCAAGGTGTGTCAATGCATCTTTCGCTCTCCATAACACAGATTGAAAAATAATATGCTTAATTTAATTCTGAAAAGCTAAACTGCAATCAATCATTGATAAGTTAACTCATCTAAAGCAATTCAATAGATAAATAATACAGAATTTTTATGCAACGCATCACAACAAGTAAGATTAAAATTAAGATTTCCAAATTCTTTTTCCGATTGATTGTGCAGTCGAGTCAGTGGAAATTAAACATTTTATATAAAATTGACGATAAAGATAAAATGGATTTGATTAGTGTAGTATGTATATATAATATAAGCCTTGACAATAACCGAAAATAAACCATCGATGGTAGATTTCGCTTCTGTGGAAAAATGAAAATCGAAAACACAGCTAAGTAATCACCTATATTCAACTAAGGTTATTCCACCAATAATATATCAAAAAAGAAAATTGAAATGAATTTTTCGGTGGCAAGTCAACAATTTGATTCCCCCGGAAGGAAAATTTTGTAAAATAAAAATTTCAGAAAATGGTGGAGCTCAAAGCCTAAGAAATACGATTTTCCGAATGTGGAATATCATTTTGCAATTGGATGAAAAGTTATGGGCAAAACAATCATATACGTATTGATCCCCCCGGAATTTTTGATTTTTACAAATTTTACAACTAATGGCAGGTTTCCTGCAACGTGGTTTTTTGTGGACACATACACTGACATAGACGTTCAAACTAGGGCCCAAACAGCAGGGATGGCAATCTCAATAAAAACGTTGATACTGAGACTGAGACAGTCTCAAGTTCTTTGAGATTGACACTTGAAACTTTTTTGCGCGTCTCAGAATTTTTGTATCAATACCGAATCATTTCTTAAAAATTCTAAATTGCGAATCCTGAAGGTCCTATTCCGCTCAAAAAGCATGAACAATACAAGATTGAAAAAGAAACCAACGTAAATACAGTATATTCAGTTATTTGGCACAAAATACACATATAACAATCACATATCAGAGAGACAGACCGATATCACATAATAAAAATTGGACTGTCGCAGAAATCTTATTACGTACTGATAGTGGTAAGCTTAATATCGCAGAATTTTGCACTAAAACTTTATATTTGAAATTTAATAAATACACATTTACCAGCAAGTATACTTTGCTGATTCATCACAATTTCCAGGTGCTGCTTACTCGATATTTCTGTACTTATTTTATTTTACGCATATAGCAGCACTAAAAATTGCGTGCTATGCTCAATCACTTGTTCATAAATTAAAATCTAGCATGCTCTGAAACAAAGCAACTACTAAACTTACTCCGGTCAAACACATATATCAATGTTAGGAAACAGCATAAAATTTTCCTATAAAAATAATAAACAATTAAATTAAGGAATAATTTGCCACAACTGGCACTTCTGGATGGCAACGATACCGAAGTCTCGGTTTCTAAACCTGAGACTTTTCAAAAGCTGACACAAGTCTACGCTTGTCTCAGTAATTTTCAAGACTTGCGAGTGAGACTATCATCCGTGCCAAACAGATATTTTTATTCTTCTGGCGTTGGTTCAGTGCATGTGTACATAATAAACAAGCATGTATTACAAGCTTACATACCCGATTTCAACAAGGTAGTCTTCTAACCGTCAACCCTATTTTCGATTGGATACCATGTTCACAGCGCGGCAATTTACTATTGCGCCCACGGTGCAGCCCCATCTCAGTCTATGGAGAAACTGTGACTTCAGACGTTTCTACTAGTTTCGAACTAGCGACCTTCTGCGTGTCAAGCAGATGCTGTTAACACTGCACCTCACAGCCCGCTCTCCAAATACTTTATTCGTCGACTACATATGTCGACCATACGCTGCCGGCAAACATACTTTATTGTTCAATACACGAAATTGCATGTGCACATAATGCAGAAGCATGTCTTACGTGATTACACACACTAGCTATTGCATTACGACCCACGGTTTGAGGGATACAATCAACGCATATCTTGGGCTGTAGTTGGAAACGTCTTTCGATGATCAAACTGTGGTCCACAGTTTGACTCGTGTTTCTACGATTGCCTGATCAAGTATATAAGCATACGGCCATATTTTTACACTTTGTATCATACATACTCAGCGCTTTAAAAACACCAGTTATTGAAATAACTTGAAGGAAAAAGTGGTGCAGTAAAATAACTGATTGAGGGAGCCTGCACAAAAGCTTGTTTTATCCAGATTTGAATTGGCAACACTCATTGCTGCTTACATGACATAGAGCACACAATTCGAACCCTATCTAATATACAAACTCCCTGAATATAATAAGTTATTTTATCTCTTCTTTAAATTTTATGTGTTTCTGTAGTGTAATTGAATGTATAATCACTAGCAGGTTTATTGGGAGCATGAACGTACACCTTCCGTTAAGAAATTTTTTGAGATGTAATGGTAACGCCCTCACCTTAGAAATTTCCCCCTCAGAAATTTGGCAGATATATAGCATACGGTCAGAAAGTTCTGGATCCGGGGCTATGTAATCTCAGATTCCCATTGAAACTTTTACCTGTCAAGCCTTAATTTATACGTGCTAACTGTGGTAATGTTATTGCTAGGCTGTTCCATATTAGCGTTTGTAAAAAGAAAAAATGATTTTTTTCCATTTTTTTCCAAAAATTAAAGGAAGAAAATGGAAAAAATTCATTCTTTGTCTGAGTGATCGGTTAGCCCACCCTTAGCCGTCGTTTGTCTAAAAATGCTAGCATTTTGAAAGTGTTTGCATATTTGAGTTTCTCATGACATCCCCGATCATTCCATGCCCAAATCTGAATTTTTGAAAAATTCAATTTTTCAGGCCACAAGTTCAACCCCCTGGGACCCAAAATTTTTTTCTATAACTTGGACAAATTATATATCGCTGATTCGTTAGGCAGACGTCTGATTCAGAAACATTTAACAATATTCTCTTAGCTCCGCAACCTGTGTCAAAAAAATATATAATTTGTATAATTCTTCGACAAAAACGTTTTGACTCCATCAGAAACTCATGAGTGGAGCGAGCTAAACAAGTCACACTTGTTTTTTGTAAGTATATATTAAATCCCAAGATACTTTTGGGTTTTTTCTGACATCAAAGCCTCTCAATTGCTGCAACCTCGTGTGAAAAGCGAGGTTGAAGCTAGACGTATGCTTTGTAAGCATGTGAGACATGCTTGTCCGTTATGTGCATATGCAATATAGTGCAGTGTACTGCATGTATGCTAGCTGGCAGCATACGGTCGACAAATATAGTCGACGAAAAATGCAGTTGGACAGGCGGGCTGCGTAGCGCAGTGGTAGAGTGCTCGCTTAAGGATCGATAGGCTGAAAGTTCGATCCCCGCTCAAGCCCGCTTTTCCAGCTGCTTAGTTGAAAGGTCTGAAGTCCCGGTTCCTACCTAGACTGACAGCGCAATGGCAAATTGCCGCGCTATGAGCACGGTATCCAGTCGAAAATAGGATGGACGGTCAAGGGACGACCTTGTTGAAAATAAGGGCATGTAAGCATGAGACATGCTTGTCCGTTATGTGCACATGCAATATAGTGCAGTGCACTGTATGTATGCTAGCTGGCAGCATACGGTCGACAAATATAGTCGACGAAAAATGCAGTTGGACAGGCGGGCTACGTGGCGCAGTGGTAGAGTGCTCGCTTAAGGATCTATAGACTGAGAGTTCGATCCCCGCTCTAGCCCGCTTTTCCAGTTGCTTGGTAGAAAGGTCTGATGTCCCGGTTCCTATCTTGACTGACATGGGGGCCACGCCGTGAGCGCAATGGCAAATTGCCGCGGTATGAGCACGGTATCCAGTCGAAAATAGGATGGACGGTCAGGGGACGACCTTGTTGAAAATAAGGGCATGTAAGCATGTGAGACATGCTTGTCCGTTATGTGCACATGCAATATAGTGCAGTGCACTCTATGTATGCTAGCTGGGAGCATACGGTCGACAAATATAGTCGACGAAAAATGCAGTTGGACAGGCGGGCTGCGTGGCGCAGTGGTAGAGCGCTCGCTTAAGGATCCATAGACTGAGAGTTCGATCCCCGCTCTAGCCCGCTTTTCCAGTTGCTTGGTAGAAAGGTCTGATGTCCCGGTTCCTACCTTGACTGACATGGGGGCCACGCCGTGAGCGCAATGGTAAACTGCCGCGCTATGAACACGGTATCCAGTCGAAAATAGGTTGGACGGTCAAGGGACGACCTTGTTGAAAATAAGGGCATGTAAGCATGTGAGATATGCTTGTGCTGGTGCATATGCAATAAATGCAATGCACATGGTGTTGTACGGTCGACACATATAGTCGATGAAAAATGCAGTTGGAGAGGCGGGCTACGTGGCGCAGTGGTACAGTGCTCGCTTAAGGATCCATAGGCTGAGAGTTCGATCCCCGCTCTAGCCCGATTTTCCAGCTGCTTAGTTAAAAGGTCTGATGTCCTGGTTCCTACCTTGACTGACATGGGGGCTACGCCGTGAGCGCAATGGTAAACTGCCGCGCTATGAACACGGTATCCAGTCGAAAATAGGATGGACGGTCAAGGGACGACCTTGTTGAAAATAAGGGCATGTAAGCATGTGAGACATGCTTGTCCGTTATGTGCATATGCAATATAGTGCAGTGCACTGCATGTATGCTAGCTGGCAGCATACGGTCGACAAATATAGTCGACGAAAAATGCAGTTGGACAGGCGGGCTGCGTAGCGCAGTGGTAGAGTGCTCGCTTAAGGATCGATAGGCTGAAAGTTCGATCCCCGCTCAAGCCCGCTTTTCCAGCTGCTTAGTTAAAAGGTCTGAAGTCCCGGTTCCTACCTTGACTGACGCTTGTGTTAAATCATTCGGTAACAGCAAGCTTTCCATTTTGAGCACTCAAACTTTGGCCCCACTGTCGACGAGACCTAGTGAGTGAACCGAATAAGTTACATATGTAGTTTTACATTGAATCTTGTGGCAAAGTTTTAATTTAGAAATCCATTTATCAGGGTGCAACCGGAATTCCGGTCCCGGTTCCTTCATTTTTTCACCTTCCGGTTCCGGTTCCAGTAAATTTTTACCGGATTTAAAAATTCCGGTGTTAAAATTTGGCCGTTTTCTTAACTTTGCTAATTTTTAAGAATCTCTTTTGAAAGCCACTTATACTCCGAATATAAGCCATTGATGGTAGATTTCACTTCAGTCGACGACGAAAATCTAAAATACAACAAATAAAATAAATACCTATGTTCGACTAAGGTTATTTCACAAATAATAGAGCAAAAAATAAGATTAAAATGAAATTTTTGGTGAAATGCATTTTTCACTTTCCGGTTCCGTTTCCGGTTCCGGTAAAATTTTCAAATTCCGGTTCCGCTTCCGGTAAATTGTAATTCCGGTTGCACCCTGCCATTTATATATTCATATGCTGCAATTTTCACTTTTTTCGAACACATAATGTGTCCTAGTGGACATATTCACGCGGTCACTGTTAAATTGTTGCATGAAAATTAGGTACATGTCATCTAAAAACGTTATTTTATATCATATTTAGTTGCAAATTAATTTAAGAATCGTTTAATATTTTTCCATTTTTTTCACCCCCTCGGAAAAAAATGGAAAAAATGAAAAAAAACCATTTTTTTCCGGTAATTTTTTTCGGATAACAACCCTGAGGCGGGCTGCGTGGTGCAGTGGTAGAGTATTTACACTGCTTCTGTCGTCGACCATGTCGACCGTATGCTTCCGGCTAGCATACATGCAGTGCACTACATTATATTCATGTGCATATAACGGACAAGCATCTCGCACATGCGTACATGCCCCAATTTTCGGTCAGGTTGTTCCTTCACCGTCCACCCTATTTTCGACTGGTTACCGTGTTCATTCCGCGAAGTAGCTGGTAAAGCTGGTATCCATAGCGGGGATCGAACTATCAGCCTGCGGATCCTTAAGCGAACACTATACTGCTGCACCGCGCAGCCCGCTCCTCAAACTGCTGCTATCGTCTCCTATATGTCGACTGTATGTTTCTGGCTAGACTACATGCAGAGCATTGCACTATATTGCATGTGCATATAACGGACAAGACAAGCATATCTCACATGCTTACATGTCGCACCTATCATCAGTTTGTGATCGGTCTTTTAACTTTCGAACCAGCGAATGGTGAGACTCAAAATTCAACGCATTTCACGCATATATATAATTGCTCAACTGCTGTACAAGTTTTGAGTTAAATAACGGTACTAGTTAGTTCGTTTAAAAACCTATTGCTAACTTGGATGTCGCCAATGGCAGTCTAGGTAGGAACCGGAACTTCAGACCTTTTTTAATAAGTAGCTGGAAAAGCTCATCGCTCTACCACTGCGCTACGCAGCCCTCATTTTCAACTGCTTTTATAATTGATATGATATGCGGATGCATGGATGCAAAATAAAATCTCATGTTGATGCTGCACATCGATTAAAGCACTGATGCTTATGTTGTGCCATCATTTGGAGTCATGGGATCGAAACCTCGTTAGAAAGTCTCTCATTTTCAGCAGCAAAAGCCTCAGGACTAAAAACCGTCGTACCCTAACCTACCCAACTTATCACAATATATATGTACATATATACATATATATTATATATAATATATAATATATATGTATATATAATATATATCTCTCGCAGTTTTTCAATAAAGATATATACTGCAATTGTTCGAAATGAATTAAAAATTACGAAATTCGTTCAAAGTCTTGAAATTTTCGGTGCATCTGATATTTTATCTTTGTAATTTTAGGAATATTTGCGCGCTTTAACTGTGTTGGCAAAAAATACGTAAAATAATTTTGACACTTTTATACTTTAATATCCGTTTTCCGTTATTTTGACCACTACCCGTTTCGGTTATTGTTACTATCTGTTTACTTACTGCTTACAACTAACCTCGTTTTCACGCTCCAGAAAAGCTTGATTCCCTGAATAGACTGAATGAACAAAATACGGTATATGTACAAATTGCCTCTCAGAGCATAATACCACGAAATGAGAAATTTTTTTATCTTAAAATGTAACTTTGTTTACAATCTAATCGTTCCTACGGTGCCACACGCAGTATATTGATAGTCTAAATTTTTCCAGCTAGATTATGGCTGTGATAATGTATTTCTGTGGTCAAGGTCACCAGAATTCTTCATTTTTCAACTCGTTTTTTATTATTTGCGTACGGAAAAGATTACTGTATTTGACCCTAACGTTTATGTTTTAGGTCCATTATTGTACAGTACTCGCTGCAGTATATACCTAATAAAAGTAGAGTCATTTGACAATTGAAATGGGGCTGTTAATAGCGGCGGTTACTTGCCAACAATTCTTCCCGTCATTTTTGCTTTTTTCTGTCGTTTCAGCTTCTTTTTGGTAAGATATATCGTTATTGGGATACAATAATGCTGGAAAACCAGATACCTATAGATTACGAGCAGGGTGCAAAGCGGAAAAGCGGAACTGGATTATATAGGAATCGGAATCGGAATATGAAATTTATATATACCGGAATTATTGTAATCGGAATCGGAACTAGAAATTTTGTGATTGCTGTAAAAGCTAATCTACAATCAATTGATAAGTTAACCAAAAGGAATTTAACAGATAAGTTTACAAAATTTTATGCAACGTATCACAACAAGTAAGATTAAAATTAAAATTTCTAAATTTAGATCCCGCTTGATTGTAATTCTAATCGGAATTGAAATTCCGGGTTGCTCCCTGATATACATACGTATGTAGATGTATATACATTTAAATGCTGGTATTCTTGTAAAAAGCAGAAATTAATATGTCTACGCCGATCCCTGGCTCGGATTAAGGCTATTATTTTAGTTAGGCTTAGGCTTAGTTATAGACCCATTTTTACGCTGAAGTTTAGACTTAGCCTTAGAAATAATAGAAATATTCTGAGCTAATAGAATAACACTCGTCTCGGGTGTAACCAGTCAATCGGAATCCGAATTTTTAAATTTGAATTTTAATCTTGCTTGTTGTGATAAGTTGCATAAAACTTCTGTTTTACTTATGTATTAAATTGCTTTGAACCAAAAATCATCGCCAACTTGTTCATGCAACCTTTTTGAAAATTGTTGCCAGCCAAAAGCCACCCTAATACCCTAAATCAACATGATATTTTGTCAATACAAACTGACTGTACAGTCACAAAATTTCTTGTTCTGATTACGATTACAATTCCGTCATAATTTTAGTGTTCCGATTTGGTATAATCTAGTTCCGCATTGCATCCTGCTCGTTATCTATATCTGGTTTTCCACCATTATTGTAACTCAATAAAGAAATGATTTTATAAATTTTTTGAATATTTTAAATATAATATCCGGCAAGTTAGAATACCGGAACCGGATCGATTTTTTGCCTAAACCAGAGCCGGATATCCAGTCTCCTCCTGATATATACGTATTAATGAGAAAGAAATATAAAATGTTATGATCCCAAAAGAAATTGCAGGACTGGTTCGCATGTAGTATTTGTTATGTATTTGTAACATGGGATTACTAGTTACTTGTTGTTAAACATGTTTTTGCGTTTAGAATTTGGATTTGAAACAGCGTTCCTTCTATTAGAGATGTGCGCAATTCAGTCCTTCACCTGATTAATACTACATAATATATCAGCTTTTATTCGAAAAATTATTGTTTAAGACATATATAACGAGTTTTTTAACTTTATACTTGCAGGTTTATTGCTCTATCGACACAAGTTTGGCAACAGCTTGTTCTGCTATCAGCTATTATGTATGGGCTGTTACTTTTGGATCTCATGCACCGAATCATAAACTGGATTCTGCGAGGTATATGTGGTTTTCGGTTATACTAATAGTTGTATAAACTTTCTATTGTGAGCTGGCATAAGGTCGTGTGATGTATACTCGTACTATTTAATGACCTCGGAGATGTGAAATTTAAACATTTTTCATTTCTTAACGTTTTTAGTTAGTGTGTTCTTGGTGTTCAGCATCTTTAGTATAATTTTACTTGCCCTATTGTGATCAAATCACTACTCAGAACAGAAAAGTCCACTATGAAACGGCATGATGTTTGTGTCCAACGTGAACACCAGGGTGCGACCGGATACCAAAAATACCGGAGCTGGAGGGAAGCCGGATGGTGAAATGTTCAGCCGGAGCCAAATATATGCATATTTGAAGAAATGGCAAACCTTAATCATGCTAATTTAGTATATACCGCTTCGTATAATTTGTTATTGTTTGGTTTCGGTAATCGTTTTCGTATCAATTGCGTTTCCTTGCAACCTTAGTTTAGTCATCTGGAACAAAAGTCAATGTGATTTATTGTAGTTAATATGAACAGGAATATCAGTTTGATAGACTTTTGAGCCATTGATATCCGGCACCTTTATCGGTTCGCACCTTCATGACTACTGGTTTAGTCTTATTGTTATTGCATTAAATATTGGGAAAATGTAACATGACAAAAACTGTTATTTTTTCAAATCGTGGATCGAACTGAAATTAATTTCGATTCAAAAATTGCTATACGTTAATAGGTATGTGATGCAAAACTATTTGTCTTCAGGTGGCATCAAAGACAGTTATTCCAGCTTTCAGACGTAAGTTTGAAGGTTATGTACTTTTGGTACGTACTCTTGAACAGCACTAAAGTTTATATCCGGTTGTTATCAAGATGTTGGAATGAAACCATTATTGTGCACAGCAAGAAATTGTGGAAAGTTTACCGTAGATATATACGTATGCCGTCTGTTTGTTTGGTGTTACACTTTAAAATTTGCAAACACTTGGATTTGAGTGTACCGTTTAGGGAGCGACCGAGAGTTTGCTTCATTACTCAAAGTATAATGTTACCTATATTGATAGCAGCATATTTCAATCTTAAATGCATATTCCTTAAGCGACGAACTTAAACCATAGAAAGTGACTGGCATATGTATAACGACTGTGCAATTCAAATAAGGGGTGCTGGATTGAAAAATAATCAACAGCCCTGAGCCGAATAGCGAGGGTTACTTTTTGAGGAGGCGAAATATATATCAGTCTACCATATCCTCTTATCCAGAATACTGCAGTAAGTAGTGTAATATGCAAGGTTTTTTGGTATTTGTGCATGCTTTTAAGAAGTTTGAGTTGTTTATGGGCTTGGTTCTTCAGTTATTCCGGGTGTATGTGTTTTGTCAAAAATTTGGTCCAGGTTTTATTTTGAAAAAATCCGCGTCCAGATAGTTAGTCTTTTTTTGAAAATTTCAAATTGTAATTTTTAACAGAATGTCTCGCCAATGCACTTTTTCTACCGATTTTGTTCGCTCACTCATTTATTGCAACTAATAATTTTAGCACCATGCATACAACCGTTTTGTCGGATGCATTGTCAGACTGTATACAATATTTGCTGTTTGTAATGCCATTTTGGAATGTTGTATTTGCTTTGTTACGATGGCTTTATGCTTTGTGGAAGGAACGGCGTCTCTGGGTAAGATTACGCAGTTTATTAATTTCAAATGGTGAATTTTCACTTATTGCTTGTCCTGGAATTAAAATCTGATGTCAAACTGACCGTTATGTGACGAAAATATTAATTGGTAAAATAGAACTAAATCAAATGTTCAAACTTCATGTCCTGTTGATTTTATTCTGTTATGAATTAGAGAAATGATATCGCGGTGTATCAGCAAAAAGCTAAGATGAGATCTTAGACTGTAAATTGAATATTTTTTACATCTGCCATATTTTGAATTTAACATTTTAAATTTTGACATATATAATGCATGTGCAACCACATAGAGAGCTTC
This sequence comes from Enoplolaimus lenunculus, assembly GCA_030248215.1. NCBI lineage: Eukaryota > Metazoa > Nematoda > Enoplea > Enoplida > Thoracostomopsidae > Enoplolaimus > Enoplolaimus lenunculus. Next base: position 99,795 of record JASANG010001865.1, read on the forward strand.
CCAAACTAGGTCTTAGCTCATGAAAATTCTATATGGACGAAAATTTTTTAGTTCCTCATAATCGCATCATGTAGTGGATCAAGCCTGCTAATCGCGTTTCGTTGCTTTGAAAAGGCGGCGCTGTTATCATATTTTATGAGTAAGTATATTTATAAAACAGTTTTGTCTTACCTAAATTCAGGGTGCAAAGCGTAACTGAATTATACCGGAATAAGAATCAGAATCGGAACTAGAAATTTTGTGACTGTACGGGTAATTGATATTGACAAAATATATAATACTGATTTAGGTCTCTGTTGGCTGGTAACAATTTTTAAAAACGTCGCAGTAACAAACTGGCGATGTTTTTTGGTTCTGTAAAAGTTAAATTACAATCAATTATTGACCAGTCGTAGTGGGACTAGTGTATTAAGCAAAGAGCTAACTATTAAATTATCGTGTTTGAAGGTTTTTTATTCAGATTCCTTGCATCCAAAACCCTTAATTGTTGAAATATTGTAAAACAAATTAGCTATTAGGTAACTATTCAATTATGAATTTTGAAGGTTTGTAGGCAATGTATTCAGATTTCTAACACATCGAAACCCTTTAGCGCTGAAATTAGATCGCTTGTTACCCTAGTAATTAGTGAAATAACTCAAAAAGTCACAATTCAGGTTTAACCAATTAAGCTAATATGCAAATTAGATATTAGCTAATTACTCATTTATCGCTTCTGCTCGCAACTCATCGAAAGGAATTTAATAGAAAATAATATATTTATGCAACCTGTCAGAACAACTGGGATTAAAATTAAATTTTCAAAACTCGGATTCTGATTGATTGTGCAATCGGAATAGGAACTCGTTTTGAGTCGGAATTCTAATCGTGATCGGAATTCCGGTTGCACCCTGCCAGGATTGTATTTGAAATAGGTTTCAGATCAATTTAGCATGAAATGTTAATTTAGTGTTATTTTAAATATATATCTAGCAGAAAATCTGTAGTTTCTAAACAGAACTTCAAATTAGAGCGCATCGTTGTGCAGCAAGGAACGATCGACATTCGGCTGGCGTATATACTTTATTTTTAACTCTGTGGTTCTGATGGATTTAGAACAAGGTGTTATTGTTAAAGCAACAGATATTTGAGACAACTTTGTAATCATTGATTAGCCACGTTACTTCGTGTAATCTTGCTTTGAGAGGTGACGTTTGGTGAGAAATGTAAAAGTTTAATTAAAAATTATTGTTCGTAAATTATTGTAGGACAAAGTTGCTAATTTTATGGCATAAAAAGTGGAATAAAAATTTTTACGACTATTGAGATTTTTTAATATTGTTGGCAATTTGTCTGCGTCACTGATTCTATCGGATTCAGCAATTTTTTGTTTGATGTTCTTATGAACGCTGTGTATGGTGCCGTGCATTGTTGTCAAATGTGTTGGCTATGCAGTGTTGTCAAATGGGTTCAGCACATAAAACTAGATGTTCATAGGTTTTATAACATTTAAGTTAGTGAAAGGTAAAATTGGAAAATTAGCACGTTTTTGTGCTCGATTTTTCATGCTGTTGAGCAAACTAAGAATTGCAGAAACTAATACAGGTAATTTGTTTGAGAACAGTTACTAACTCGGGATAGGCACCGTATACAGTTGAGAACATGGCTCATACTTTTAATAACTGCTGCAGGGGTTTTCTTATATGCAGCTGCGATGATCGATACGGATGTTCGCTTTACTTGCATTATATTCTAGCTTTGCGCGTTATACCAATATTACAATTTAACAAAGTGACTCTCAACCTGTCAGCTGATTTTCTTTATGCTAAGAAACATCTAAGCTGAGCGAAATGTATATTTAGAGGTTCAATTGACTTTGTGTGTCATAAAATATTGTTTTTATTTTGAAACACACAAGATCAACAAATAATGTTGAACTCCACATTTAGTTAAAGCATTAGATGTTTTTTTATTATTTTTTATTTTAGTCTTAACTATAGTGTATTCGCCAGCGTTGAAACACTACGAGGTAGTACATCATTCGGAGAAAGTCGCACAATCTGTAGTATTGTCAATGTGTACCATTGTCAAAGGTACCATTTCAACAATATATTTTGTCGTCCGCGAAATTGTGTATGGAGTAATCGCTCTTGCCTCAGGTACCTATCGGACAACATGTGCAACCATTGTCTCCGCGCACAATGTAATAGTGTATAGCGTCGACTGGACGGTGCAAAGTTTGATAGCTTGCGTTCAATCGATTCGAAATGGCATTATTTTCGCGTATGAAACATTTTTAAATGCAATTTTTTCAATTTGTAACGCAGTTAAAAATGGTTGTAAGTGGATTGTTAACAGCATAGTCTCGACAGTACACACAGTTGTCAATACAATTAAAAATGCTGTCTTGACAGTTTATTGTGGATGCGTTTGGGCTGTTACTACAGTTGTCAATGGGGTTGTAGCGAGTGTTCTGTTTGTATTTAATACAGTTAATTCTGTAATTTATGCTATTGTGAATGGAATCAAACGGTTTGTTGATCGTATAGTTCGTGGATATCGATATAGTGTTCAGTGTGTGCATGGCGGCGTTAGAGGAATAAAAGACGGAATTTGGTACGCTTCGAACGCATTTGTCCAGTGGAATATCGATACTATATGCTATATTAGGGATAGTATTGTTGGCAGTTATCGCGGAACTATTCACTTTGTTATTCAATCACATCAAAATTTAATTTGTTGGTTTTGGAACGTTGTACAAAGCCTAAAGAATACTGCGCATCGTTCTAAACTGTGGGTTGCTCGGACTGTGCGGTCGTGTTTGCGGTACTCGCAAGGATGTGCCAAGTATTATATTGCTCAGTCATGGGATTTCTTTAAAATACTATGCAAAGCGTCGTATAATGTCACTGGTCGGGTTTTAACTAAATTTCTAGCTGTAGTGGGAGATTTTGGACGAAAAAGCGTGGCAATTGCTTCAAAGGCTTATCGAGCATTGATTTCATTCCTTAAACAGCAAGCAAGTGAACTGTGCGCTGGCATATGTGCGTATATGAGTGAAGTCAAACTGCGCACCAAAGCTTATATTCATGATACATGGGTTGAACCTTTAGTTCAATATATGATTGAGCGGAAAGAGCTATTAAAAAATTATATAATGCAAAACTATTTCAATCCTGTGTTTCACTGGATGCGAATTAGTTGGCTTTTAGCGAAATATAAATGTTTATCAACTTTTATGAAGGTCTGGAATATTGCATATGATAATGTCCTTCTTCCAGTTGGTGCATACTTGAAAACGGTCAAATTGCGGGCACCTTATTTAGGTAAGTTTTGAATTTTTTGTTAAAATGTCTTTTTAGTGGTTACGGAATGTTCTACGTGAGTAAAACGTTTCAAACAACTTACACACTTTTTTTACATTTAATAGTAAAAATGTAAATATTTGATTGACACGTGATGCTGTTACTTGATTTAGTTCATGCTGAAAATTAGCAAGGTTCTACCATTCATCCAATCTGTTAACATTTTCGAAATAACATAGACATTAAATACAGAGAATTGGGAGGGTGAAATTGGCCCGGTAAATGTACAATAATAACCCAGCTGATTCAAAGTCTTATTTCACAAAATCTAATGCGATCTAATCTGACCTACATTTTTTGTGACATATTGTCACATATATGCATCGTAGTAGTTTATTTTGTCGTCCAAAACCTTAATAGTTGACTCGTTTTGAGTTAGCAAATTGAGTGTGGTGTGTGTAGTTTTTTTTGTTTGTTGTTGTTTTCAGATGCTGATAGTGATGTTGAACTGAAGGATTTCGTTCCTGCGCTGCTTGATTCAAATCTCATGAACAAAATTCTCGCGGAACCTTTGAATGAGGGAGAGAGCGATAGTGACGTAGAAGATTTATTAGGGGTGATTCCTTACGATCAAGGTTCAGTTGTTGCTACACCACCTTCCGCTAGTGCAACTACGGAACTACCTTCAGCTATGTCAAAAACTGATAAAAATACCCTTGTTGCTAAACCTGAAGTGCCTATGACGGAACAAGCTAATTTGCTTAACCAGCAATCTGCGGCGACAACAATTACGCAGTCTGCCAGTCATCCTGTGTCGCTTTCAAGTGTTCAGCGTCCTGTTCGCAACTCCAGAAGTTTGGGCCGAGCTACAATGCGGCCTATGTTTGAAACGCCTGTTGCCGAAACAGGTATGAGACTTTTGAGCAGGGTGTGACTGGATACCAAAAAATTAATTCGGCTCCTGTTGATGTCAATTTTTTGAAAGTTTTTAGATTTGTGTCTTAAGATTTGGAATTACGTACATTCCTGTTATTTTTTGGAACTTTAACTACTAAAACTGGAACACGCGTCTTTTACCGTGAACGTTAAGGTACGTACCTATGTAACTGTGTGTTGAATTTCATATTGTGTTTGTCTGTGTTCTGGCTTAAAATTTGTGAATAGATGGCATAGGGAAAATAAACGAGCGGTATGTAACGTCTTCATTTGCGGTTATTGTTGCAATGGCTTTAAAGATAGACAAGCAGCTATGAGTGATCTGTTTATTTTTCAGACCTTATTGGTCTTCCGCTAGCAATCACAGAGTTTCCGTCTCATGAAGAAGTAATCTCAGACGACGAAGCGGTTCCATGGATGTTACGTAGTACATCAGAAGCGCCCAATCGCTTTCAAAAACGCAACACGTCTAGCTTTGGAGCCAACGTTAATCAGACGTCAACAGGTTTAGGCAGTCTGGGCCGCTGCGCAGTGGCTGGGAATGCAAGTAAAACTCGTTCAGTAAATGACCAGCAGACTCCTCCGCATAAACATAGCTCATCTTCAGTGCACACTAGTAGATTGTCATTTAGTAGTGACTTAGGACAGCAGGCAACAGGCGGTAATGATGATTCTGCATCGATAGTATCTCTCCCAGTCGCCACAGCTGTTCCTGCATTTAAGCCACCCTCATCGGCTGGTGTGAGGCGACGTAAACCGATCCCAGCTGAACTGTTAAATAGACCATTTCGTTCTCCATCTGAATCTCGCAGCTCATTAACCGGAGTTGTACAAAGCTCTGCCTCTGGTGGTGGCCTATTGGACGGTGGTACCCAAAAAGGCTCGGTACGGACCGATCCGCAAGCAAAAGTAAATGCGAAATTAGCACCGTCAGATCCTGTTAACACAATCATGGTCACAAGCAGAACCGTATCTGCAGATTCTTCTGGTCAAGGAGCTGAAGAAAATGTGCCACCACATTCTGGACCTCGTTATTCCGTAGCTCAAAATAATGGCGCTGCGTCGTCTACAGCTGTAAATGCCACATCTCTCTTGAGTTCTGTATTTTCCTTTGCTGCTGGGAAAACGGCGTCTGCTCTGTCCACAACAGCTAACCAAGCAATGGTTAGTGAACGCGACAACGCTGAAAATGGTATTAGTTTATCGTTTGGTTCTCCACCGGACGATCCGTCACAGCCAAATCAGACTCCCAAGAACGCTGGTGTTAATTACTCTACACAAGGAAATAAATTGTGTTTAGGAACTTCGAATGCCAAATTAGACAATGTAACAGGCTCAGATAGACAGTTTGAGCTGAATCTTATACCTGTGGAGTTTGAAATGATAGATCACGAACAAGTAGACTGACTTCTGGTTGATTTGAACCGTTTTATTACATTAAAATGAAATGAAAACTGATGGAATGTATTTAAGAGCTGTTTAGGTAAGGTGATCTAAGGATTTTAATTTGGTAGGATTTTAATTTGGTGAATTTAAAGTACTGTCTTTGAATGAAAATGGCGTAAATGTTTTGGCAAACATTGTGATATTATTTATCTCAGCTAGTGAGGCGCTAAGCAAGTCAAAAAGTCTGCTTTTGATGTGAAAAATAAGCTGTTGGACGGTACACGAATGGATACGTTCAGCGCATCGGTTTGTATTTGTTACGTTTTAGCTGCAGTTTTGTTATTTACTGTTAATTTTGTGTCTATAATCGACAAAAAAGGACGATTGAAGGCATAATACCATCATATTAACTTTTTAGCTTTCACTGGGTAAAGATTAAACAGCATTTAGAAACTGGCGCGATTAAATGATTTGTTTTATAACGGAATATGATTATTTTTAAGAAAATTGTCATCAAGAATGGATGATTCCTTAGAATAGAGTACGTATACAACCTACGAATTTTAGTGTGGCATAAAATGAGGTAGCGCGCGTTGCATTTTTATCATACCACCTCACTTTACCGGGGGGGGGGGTCGGTCTCACCTTCAATACTTTGGCAACATACGGTAATTTCTTCGTTGACGTCAAATTTATACCTCCCTTCCATAAATAGGTTGGAACGTGAACCAAACGCAACGCGTGCCTATACATTTTTTGTTAAGCAGAATTTGCCCATTTGCAAACATAGTGTGTAGCACATTTCACTGATGTTTAATTTGTATTAATATTAAATTGTAACAAAATATTTCGGAATATTTTTAGTATTATACTAGTTTTTGTTCGTTTTCATCAAACATAATCCGCCAGATTTGACTCACGAAAATGTCAAGTTTGTTAAGCTCTTCAGATCTAATTTGAGGAAGTGTAACACTAAATCAAGTTTCAGTTTTGTCGACTATCTTTTAGCTTAATCAGTAATGCTGTGATATAATTTATTGGAGTCCATGAACGATTGAGGTAAACACAGAGACAGAAATCTGGCATAACATACAAGACTTACGCTTAGTTTTAAGCTTGTGGAGAATAGTGTACTAGAGCCGAATACTGTAGGTTGATATTGTGATGAAGGCGAATATACATGTCATGTGTTTACCATCATTGTAGGCGTGGATTTATGGCATATCTGTGGTGCTGCCAATATATACTTTAGAATAAAACTATTGCAGTAAATCTGCATACGGCTCTTTATTAATGTGGACTAGTGTTGATAAGCGTGTGAAACATGCTTGGCCTGGTGCATATTTATGCAGTGTACATTGTGTTGTATGGTAGCTGGCAGCAAGCATATCGACAAATATAGTCCATGATAAAAGCATAAAGGACTCGTATTTGAGGTGAAGGCTGGTACATTCTACAAAAATTCTAGAACCAATAAGGAAGGCATACGTCGCATCTAGCGCGTTAATTTTTTTAAAAATGTAAGTTTTGATATATTTATTAAATACCAAGACACTTTTGGGTTCTTTCTGACATCGAAGCCTCACAATTGCTGCAACCTCGCGAGCAAAGCGAGGTTGAAGCTAGACGTATTCTTGTGTTAAATCATACGGTAAACGCAAACTTTCAATTTTGAGCACCCTAAAACTTTGGTCGCAGTGTCGGCGAATCCTGGTTAGTGAACCGAACAAGTTGCATAGTTTTACATTGAATCTCGCGGCAAAGTTTCAATTCTGAAATCCATTTATATATTCATATGTTGAAATTTTCGCGTTTTTCGGACATAATGTGTCCTGGTGGACATATACACACGGCCACTGTAAATGTGTTGCATAAAAATTAGTTGCATGTCATCTGAAAACTAGTGATGGGCATCGGATATTTTTTGATATCCCGATATCCGGCAATTCTTGCCGGATATTTATACGGATATACGAAATCAATCTAAAGCACTTGTTTTAATTTGTTGCTCTAAAGGAAGTACCCTAACCCTCAAGCAAATGGATATGAGGGCCCATGCAGAGAACAGGTTCCTCCCAATTTCCCGGGTAATATCCCAATTTTCCAAAAACCTAATTTCCCCGTTAATATCCGAGTTTCCCATAATCGCAATATCCCGGGTAATATCCCAATTTCCCGGGTAGTATCCCAACTTCCCAAACTAGCAGTATCACGGGTCATTTGCCAATTTTCATTGTGAAATCCAAATATCCTGGAAAAAGTTAACGTGTATACTTATGTTCGGGCGTAGGCTTGACGGAACCATAGACAGACGGACGCAAGAAGGCTTTGCCCCTTTGTAACCTAATTGGCACATTACTTGCTCATATAAAAAACATTTTCTTTAATTGCGTTAAACCCCCCACTAGGCAATTTACGTCATATTAAAATATTAAACACAGTTTATTGTGTATTCTTTAAATTATACCACAAATAGTGCATTCCGAAAAGGGACTTTGCCGGGATTTGGTTTCCGAAGGGTAACCTAATTTTTCAACGGGAAAACTCAACATATTTAAATTATATGAGCAACGTAAAATAAAATTTATACGGCAAAGATGTGTTAAATAGTACAAACGAACAATTTCACCCGACCCGTCAAGTGAGGGATTACCGAAATTTTATTTCCCAAAATCCCGAGCGAAAAACGCTGCGCCCAAAATCCCGAGCGAAAAACGCTGCGGCGAAAATCCAAATTTCCCAAAATCCCGACCGAAAAACGCTGCGCCCAAAATCCCAATTTCCCAAAATCACTAGGGAAAAACGCTACGCCCAAAATCCCAATTTCCCTAAATCTCGAGCGAAAAAGGCTGCGCCCAAAATCCCAATTTCCCAAAATCCCGAGCGAGAAACGTTGCGCCCAAAATCCCAATTTCCCAAAATCCCGAGCGAAAAACGCTGCGCCCAAAATCCCAATTTCCCAAAATCCCGAGCGAAAAACGCTGCGCCCAAAATCCCAATTTCCCAAAATCCCGAGCGAAACACGCAGCGCCCACAATCCCGCGCGCAAACCGCTGCGCCCCAAAATCCCAACTTCCCAAAATCCCTAGTTAAAAACGTTGCGCCCAAAATCCCAATTTCCCAAAATCTCGAGCGAAAAACGCTGCGCCTAAAATCCCAATTTCCCGAAATCCCGAGCGAAAAACGCTGCGCCCAAAATCCCAATTTCCCGGGTAATATCCGAATTTCCCAAAATCGCAAATTCTCAGGTAATATCCGCGGATTTTGGAGGGACCTCTTCAGTACATGGGCCGATATGAACATAAAAGATACAATTCTAAAAATCGGTATTTATTATGCCAGTAACTGTATTGACCCGAATAAGCGGGGGTACTCAATTTGAGTCCCAATCAATAAGAGTCTTATCCCTAAAAAGAATCCGTAAGCGCATAGAGTCCCTAAACCCTAAATAGAATCCACAAATGTCAATTATTTCTAATTGTAGCGCATAAATGACTCCAGAACCAAATAAAGGTGAGTTCACAACTTTAAAGCGTGCAAGAATGTGGTTTAATATTCTGACTGAGTTTTGGATATAAAATTTTTTCATCAGCTCCAGCTACTTTGGTGGTGAAACCATGCAAATTATTCCAAAAAAATTAGACAAAAGCATTTCGGATATCCGGCGTATATCCGGATGGATACACGTTTCATTTCGGATACATATCCGGATATTTTTCATATCCGGATATCCGGTGTACCATATACTAAAAACGTTATTATATACCATATTTAGTTGCAAATTAGATTTAAGAATCGTTTAATATTTTTCCATTTCTTTTCCACCTCTCTCGAAAAAAATGAAAAAACCCATTTTTCCGGTAATTTTTTCGGCCAACAATCCTGTTTGCTAGAGCAGATATTTGCATTATTTAAAGTAGGATGTTGGCGAGCGAGCGTAGTGAGCGAGAAAATTTTGACATATAGCAACATGGTAGATATTCTAGGTCCTGTCATGTTCCTAAAGCCATTATAAAAGATACGACAGTAATAGAATAGTAAAGAAAAATTCCCGAGTGAATCCAGCGCGCTGCGAAGGGTATTCTGTTGTTATTTGAGCTGGTTAAGGCGGGGCGCCATGGAATGTTTGGTATGGGGCATCTGCTTAGGCACTGCAATTTTTTATTAGAAATGTGGAGGTAGGGAAAGTGCATAAGAGCCATGTGTGATGTTCCATAGAATTTAACCGGGGATGTTCTCCAGAATTTTACTTATGATGTTTCACTTTAACTTTAACTTTGCTGTGCAGCATAATGCAAAAAATACTTCAATTTTTATTAGCTTCTTGTTTCAGAAGTGATAGCTGCGAAAGTTCGCTCTTTGTTCGTTCGCACAAAAGCGAATTGTAAAATGCAATTCGCTATTTAACAATTATTTGTTGCTCATTTCACAAGTTAGCGTCGCCCGAGTTCAATATTTTTAAGTTTTACTCTTCATCACGTTTTGCTAATTTAAGGCTAATTAAACTATCAAAATAAATGTTTCAGTAATGCGCTAAATGATTTCAAAAATTAACAGTTACAAAATTATTTAATAAAAGATTGTAATGATTACTTTTAGAGCGTACTTTTTTGATTTTTAATTTTTACTTTGTAAAGCTTTTACAACTCGATCATAGATGTATTCTGTGCAAAAGATATCCCGATAGCCAGCTTGTGTTGCAACCTTAAAATTTTGTACAATGCCGTTTTGACTAGAAATATTTAAACGATTTCGAAGATCCACGTTTGATATAAAATAATATCTTTACATATTCAAAAATTTATATACAGAAACTGCGATCAAACCCAATTTCGACTGTTAGATCAAAACTCATGTTTTTTTCCAAGCAAAAAATGGAAATTTCGATCGTTTACTGTTTCTGGCCCATGTATAAAACATGGACGGATCGTTTTCCGGAGGGGCTGTGCTAGAGTCAGTTTAAGCGTTTGTCATTTTCTCATCGCGCTACGCTCTCACTAGGTTTTGCGAATTTTACTGTGGTATTTTTTCAGTGTCCTAGCCGCGATACCAATTCAGCCATATCACCGATATGGCTTGGCTAGCCATTGTATTAATTATATCTGTGGTACAATTAGCCAATTAGACGCATCTTATGTGTACCTACAATTGGGGTTCGCTTTAGCACAATACATAATTCAATCATATACGAAGGCTGCCAAAGAGACCATCAACTGTACACAGCACATGTGTTTAATTGGCTAATTGTACCCGAAGTACAATTGCTTCGGTGACTGGGCTAGCCGTTACGACAATCACTGGCATAACTAACCATATTGGTGATATGGATAAATTGGCGTCGTGGCTGCTTCATATTGAATGCATGATGCGTACGGCTTTTCAGAACTCTGTTACCAAGAAAATTTAACCCCAATGAAAGATTACCAAGTAGCTAGCTTGTTCTCAATAGGGTTGAGTGTTGTTGTTATATGCTACTGTGGCGTGTACGTGCCCCTAATTTACAATAGAATTGTTGCAGTGTCAGACGAAATTGATGCCGAACTAGATGAATTTATGGTGAGTTCAAATTCTAAGAAAAACAGACAGGAAGTAACCGGATATTTGTTTCCGGTAAAAATCTAAGTACGTGCATGTACCTTATATGCCTATAATTTGCACAATTCTCAACAACGGTAGCCCAAAAATAGAGCAGATCGCAGATTAAAATGTCTCAAAAACATTCAAAATTAAGGTTTGATATAAAGTATTGAAAAATGTATTTCTCTAATCTCCAGACTGTTTAGATTCATGTTTTATGATCAACGTTAAATCGATTTCAACGTATATATTCAGCCATAGTTAACACCAGCTGTAACCTCTCCAGTATAGAATACTACGCAATAATATGAGTTTTTCTATTTGATTTGCCTGCTACTAAGATGTAAACAGTAGTAAACACAGTGTGTGAAGTTTGAAATTTGATAAGTGCCGCAAAATTTAAGCAAACGTCAAAATTTAGATCTCAGAACTGATGTTGTTTTAACTGCATATGCCTAATTCCTAATTGACGAACAGAAGGGGATTTTTAGCGGCGAATATAGCTTACATATTCCCTGTAAAAACTTTTGCAGATAAAAAAATGTACTTTTAACAGCCGTTGTATAACCTTTTGGTTCCTAGAGATTAAAAAATTGTTTTAAATACGGTTTTATTTTACAAACCGAGACCAAGCGCAGTCAAAAAATTTGTTTTAAATGTGGTTCTATTTTCTAAACCGAGAACAAGCGCATTCAAAAAATTTGTTTTAAATACGGTTTTATTTTCTAAGCCGAGAACAACCGCAGTCAAAAATGTTTTTAAATACGGTTTTATTTTCTGAACCGAGAACGAGCGCAGTAAAAAAATTGTTCTAAATACGGTTATAATTTCTAAACCGAAAACAAGCGCAGTCAAAAATTTTGTTTTAAATGCGGTTCTATTTTCTAAACCGAGAGCAAGCGCAGTCAAAAAATTTGTTTTAAATACGGTTTTATTTTCTGAACCGAGAACAACCGCAGTCAAAAAAAAATTTTTAAATACGGTTTTATTTTCTAAACCGAGAACGAGCGCAGTAAAAAATTTGTTTCAAATACGGTTTTATTTTCTGAACCGAGAACAACCGCAGTCAAAAAAATTTTTAAATACGGTTTTATTTTCTAACCGAGACACGGCAGTCAAAAAAATTTTTAAATACGGTTTTATTTTCTGAACCAAAACAAGCGCAGTCAAAAAAATTGTTTTAAATACGGTTTATTTTCTAACCGAGAACAACCGCAGTCAAAAAATTTGTTTTAAATACGGTTTTATTTTCTAAACCGAGAACAACCGCAGTCAAAAAATTTGTCTTGAATACGGTTTAATTTTCTGAACCGAGAAGTGCAGTCAAAAAATTTTTTTAAATACGGTTTTCTGAACCGAAAACAAGCGCAGTCAAAAAATTTGTTTCAAATACGGTTTATTCTCTGAAAACTGAGAAGTGCATCAAAAATTTGTTATAAATACGGTTTTCTTAACAAAAACAAGCGCAGTCAAAAAATTTGTTTTAAATACGGTTTTATTTTCTAAGCCGAGAACAACCGCACTCAAAAATTTTTTAAAATACGGTTTAATTAACTGAACCGAGAAACGAGCGCAGTAAAAAATTGTTCTAAAGACGGTTATATTTCTAAACCGAAAACAAGCGCATGAAAATTTTTGTTTTAAATACGGTTTTATTTTTAAGCCGAGAACAACCGCAGTCAAAAAATTTTAAAATACGGTTTTATTTTCTTGAATCAGACAACCGCAGTCAAAAAATTTTTAAATACGGTTTTATTTTCTAAACCGAAAACAAGCGCAGTCAAAAAATTTGTTTTAAATACGGTTTTATTTTCTGAACCGAGAAGTGCAGTCAAAAAATTTGTTTTAAATACGGTTTTCTGAACCGAAAACAAGCGCAGTCAAAATTTTGTTTTAAATACGGTTTTCTGAACCGAAAACAAGCGCAGTCAAAAAATTTGTTTTAAATACGGTTTTATTTTTTTAAACCGAGAACAACCGCAGTCAAAAATTTTTAAATACGGTTTTATTTTCTTAAACCAAAAAACAAGCGCAGTCAAAAAATTTGTTTTAAATACGGTTTTATTTTCTAAACCGAGAAGTGCAGTCAAAAAATTTTTTTTAAATACGGTTTCTGAACCAAAAACAAGCGCAGTCAGAAATTTTGTTTTTAAATACTTTTTCTAACCGAAAACAAGCGCAGTCAAAAAATTTGTTTTAAATACGGTTTTATTTTCTAAACCGAGACAACCGCAGTCAAAAAATTTTTTTAAATACGGTTTTATTTTCTGAACAGAGACGAGCGCAGTGAAAAATTGTTTTAAATACGGTTATATTTTCTAAACCGAAAACAAGCGCAGTGAAAAATTTTGTTTTAAATGCGGTTCTATTTTCTAAAACCGAGAACAAGCGCATTCAAAAATTGTTTTAAATAGGTTTTATTTTAAGCGAGACAACCGCAGTCAAAATTTTTTTTAAATATGGTTTTATTTTCTAAATCTAGAACGAACGCAGAAAAAAATTGTTCTAATACGGTTATAATTTTCTAAACCGAAAACAAGCCAGTGAAAAATTTTGTTTTAAATGCGGTTCTATTTTCTCAACCGAAAACAAGCGCAGTCAAAAAATTTGTTTTAAATACGGTTTTATTTTCTGAACCGAGACAACCGAGTCAAAAAAATTTTAAATACGGTTTTATTTTTTAAACCGAGACGAGCGCAGTAAAAAATTTGTTTTAAATACGGTTTTATTTTCTGAACCGAGAACAACCGCAGTCAAAAAAATTTTAAATACGGTTTTATTTTTCAAAACCGAGAAAACGGCAGTCAAAAAATTTTTTAAATACGGTTTTATTTTCTGAACCAAAACAAGCGCAGTCAAAAAATTTGTTTTAAAATACAGTTTTATTTTTTGAACCGAGACAACCGCAGTCAAAAAAATTTTTAAATACAGTTTTATTTTCTAACCGAAACAACGGCAGTCAAAAAATTTTTTAAATACGGTTTTATTTTCTGAAAATAAAAGCGAGTCAAAAAATTTTTTTAAATACGGTTTTATTTTTCAAAAATAAAACCGCAGTTAAAAAATTTCGGTTTTAAATACGTTTTAAAAATTTTTTGACTGCGGTTGTTTCAGAAAAATAAAACCTATTTAACAAATTTTTTACTCCTTTTCTCGTTTAGAAAATAAAACCGTATTTAAAAATTCTTTTTTGACTGCGGTTGTTCTCGGTTCAAAAAATGAAAAGGGGAACCGCATTTAAAACGAAAATTTTTTGACTGCGCTTGTTTTCGGTTTAGAAATTATAACCGTATTTAGAACAATTTTTTTCTCTTTTCTGTTCAAAATAAACCGTATTTAAAAAATTTTTGCTCGGTTCTAGAAAATAAAACCGTATTTAAAACAATTTTTTTGAATGCGCTTGTTTTCGGTTTAGAAAATAGAACCCATTTAAAACAAAATTTTTCACTGCGCTTGTTTTGGTTTAGAAATTATAACCGTATTTAGAACAATTTTTTACTGCCTCTTCACGGTTCAGAAAATAAAACCGTATTTAAAAAATTTTTGACTGCGGTTGTTCTCGGCTTAGAAAATAAAACCGTATTTAAAACAAATTTTTTGACTCGCTTGTTTTCGTTAACCTATTTAAACAAAATTTTTCTGCGCTTGTTTTCGGTTCAGAAAACCGTATTTAAAACAAATTTTTTGACTGCTCTTCTCGGTTCAGAGATAAAACCGTATTAAAACAAATTTTTCGACTCACTTTTTTCTGTTCAGAAACCGTATTTAAAACAAATTTTTTGACTGCACTTCTCGGTTCAGAGATTAAACCGTATTTAAAACAAATTTTCTGACTGCGTTGTTCTCGTTTTAGAAAATAAGACCGTATTTAAAACAAAATTTTTGACTGCGGTTGTTCTCTGTTTAGAAAATAAAACCGTATTTAAAACAAATTTTTTGACTGCGCTTGTTATCGGTTTAAAAAATAAAACCGTATTTAAAAAATTTTTTGACTGCCGTTTTCTCGGTTTAAATAAAACTTTTTTAAAATTTTTTTGACTGCGGTTTTTCTGGTTTAGAAAATAAAACCTTATTTAAAACAAATTTTTTGCTCGCTTGTTTTCGGTTCAGAAAATAAAACCGTATTTAAAAAATTTTTTTGACTGCCGTTGTTCTCGGTTTAGAAAATAAAACTATTTAAAAATTTTTTGACTGCGGTTGTTCTCGGTTCAGAAAATAAAACCGTATTTAAAACAAATTTTTTCTGCGCTTGTTCTAGGTTTAGAAAATAAAACCGTATTTAAAATTTTTTTTGACTGCGGTTGTTCTCAGTTCAGAAAATAAAACCGTATTTAAAAAAATTTTTTGACTGCGCTTGTTTTCGTTTAAAAAATAAAACCGCATTAAACAAAATTTTTGACTCCTTGTTTTCGGTTTAGAAATTATAACCGTATTTAGAACAATTTTTTTACTGCGTTCGTTCTCGATTCAGAAAATAAAACCATATTTAAAAAAAATTTTGACTGCGGTTGTTCTCGGCTTAGAAAATAAAACCGTATTTAAAACAATTTTTTTGAATGCGCTTGTTCTCGGTTTAGAAAATAGAACCGCATTTAAAACAAAATTTTTCACTGCGCTTGTTTTCGGTTTAGAAATTATAACCGTATTTAGAACAATTTTTTTACTGCGCTCGTTCTCGGTTCAGAAAATAAAACCGTATTTAAAAAAATTTTTGACTGCGGTTGTTCTCGGTTTAGAAAATAAAACCGTATTTAAAACAAATTTTTTGACTGCGCTTGTTTTCGGTTCAGAAAACAGTATTTAAAACAAAATTTTTGACTGCGCTTGTTTTCGGTTCAGAAAACCGTATTTAAAACAAATTTTTTGACTGCACTTCTCGGTTCAGAAAATAAAACCGTATTTAAAACAAATTTTTTGACTGCGCTTGTTTTCGGTTTAGAAAATAAAACCGTATTTAAAAAATTTTTGACTGCGGTTGTTCTCGGTTTAGAAAATAAAACCGTATTTAAAACAAATTTTTTGACTGCGCTTGTTTTCGGTTCAGAAAACCGTATTTAAAACAAAATTTTTGACTGCGCTTGTTTTCGGTTCAGAAAACCGTATTTAAAACAAATTTTTTGACTGCACTTCTCGGTTCAGAAAATAAAACCGTATTTAAAACAAATTTTTTGACTGCGCTTGTTTTCGGTTTAGAAAATAAAACCGTATTTAAAAAATTTTTTGACTGCGGTTGTTCTCGGTTTAGAAAATAAAACCGTATTTAAAAAATTTTTTGACTGCGGTTGTTCTCGGCTTAGAAAATAAAACCGTATTTAAAACAAAAATTTTCACTGCGCTTGTTTTCGGTTTAGAAATTATAACCGTCTTTAGAACAATTTTTTACTGCGCTCGTTCTCGGTTCAGAAAATAAAACCGTATTTAAAAAAATTTTTGACTGCGGTTGTTCTCGGCTTAGAAAATAAAACCGTATTTAAAACAAATTTTTTGACTGCGCTTGTTTTCGGTTAAGAAAACCGTATTTATAACAAATTTTTTGACTGCACTTCTCAGTTCAGAGAATTAAACCGTATTTAAAACAAATTTTTTGACTGCGCTTGTTTTCGGTTCAGAAAACCGTATTTAAAAAAATTTTTTGACTGCACTTCTCGGTTCAGAGAATTAAACCGTATTCAAGACAAATTTTTTGACTGCGGTTGTTCTCGGTTTAGAAAATAAAACCGTATTTAAAACAAATTTTTTGACTGCGGTTGTTCTCGGTTTAGAAAATAGAACCGTATTTAAAACAATTTTTTTGACTGCGCTTGTTTTCGGTTCAGAAAATAAAACCGTATTTAAAAATTTTTTTGACTGCCGTTGTTCTCGGTTTAGAAAATAAAACCGTATTTAAAAATTTTTTTGACTGCGGTTGTTCTCGGTTCAGAAAATAAAACCGTATTTAAAACAAATTTTTTACTGCGCTCGTTCTCGGTTTAGAAAATAAAACCGTATTTAAAAAATTTTTTGACTGCGGTTGTTCTCGGTTCAGAAAATAAAACCGTATTTAAAACAAATTTTTTGACTGCGCTTGTTTTCGGTTTAGAAAATAGAACCGCATTTAAAACAAAATTTTTGACTGCGCTTGTTTTCGGTTTAGAAATTATAACCGTATTTAGAACAATTTTTTTACTGCGTTCGTTCTGGGTTCAGAAAATAAAACCGTATTTAAAAAAATTTTTGACTGCGGTTGTTCTCGGCTTAGAAAATAAAACCGTATTTAAAACAAATTTTTTGAATGCGCTTGTTCTCGGTTTAGAAAATAGAACCACATTTAAAACAAATTTTTTGACTGCGCTTGGTCTCGGTTTGTAAAATAAAACCGTATTTAAAACAATTTTTTAATCTCTAGGAACCAAAAGGTTATACAACGGCTGTTAAAAGTACATTTTTTTATCTGCAAAAGTTTTTACAGGGAATATGTAAGCTATATTCGCCGCTAAAAATCCCCTTCTGTTCGTCAATTAGGAATTAGGCATATGCAGTTAAAACAACATCAGTTCTGAGATCTAAATTTTGACGTTTGCTTAAATTTTGCGGCACTTATCAAATTTCAAACTTCACACACTGTGTTACTACTGTTTACATCTTAGTAGCAGGCAAATCAAATAGAAAAACTCATATTATTGCGTAGTATTCTATTCTGGAGAGGTTACAGCTAGTGTTAACTATGGCTGAATATATACGTTGAAATCGATTTAACGTTGATCATAAAACATGAATCTAAACAGTCTGGAGATTAGAGAAATACATTTTTCAATACTTTATATCAAACCTTAATTTTGAATGTTTTTGAGACATTTTAATCTGCGATCTGCTCTATTTTTGGGCTACCGTTGTTGATAATTGTGCAAATTATAGGCATATAAGGTACATGCACGTACTTAGATTTTTACCGGAAACAAATATCCGGCTTCTTCCTGTATGTTTTTCTTAGAATTTGAACTCACCATAAATTCATCTAGTTCGGCATAAATTTC
Organism: Enoplolaimus lenunculus; assembly: GCA_030248215.1. Lineage (NCBI taxonomy): Eukaryota > Metazoa > Nematoda > Enoplea > Enoplida > Thoracostomopsidae > Enoplolaimus > Enoplolaimus lenunculus. Next base: position 117,991 of record JASANG010001865.1, read on the forward strand.
GTCTGACACTGCAACAATTCTATTGTAAATTAGGGGCACGTACACGCCACAGTAGCATATAACAACAACACTCAACCCTATTGAGAACAAGCTAGCTACTTGGTAATCTTTCATTGGGGTTAAATTTTCTTGGTAACAGAGTTCTGAAAAGCCGTACGCATCATGCATTCAATATGAAGCAGCCACGACGCCAATTTATCCATATCACCAATATGGTTAGTTATGCCAGTGATTGTCGTAACGGCTAGCCCAGTCACCGAAGCAATTGTACTTCGGGTTCAATTAGCCAATTAAACACATGTGCTGTGTACAGTTGATGGTCTCTTTGGCAGCCTTCGTATATGATTGAATTATGTATTGTGCTAAAGCGAACCCCAATTGTAGGTACACATAAGATGCGTCTAATTGGCTAATTGTACCACAGATATAATTAATACAATGGCTAGCCAAGCCATATCGGTGATATGGCTGAATTGGTATCGCGGCTAGGACACTGAAAAAATACCACAGTAAAATTCGCAAAACCTAGTGAGAGCGTAGCGCGATGAGAAAATGACAAACGCTTAAACTGACTCTAGCACAGCCCCTCCGGAAAACGATCCGTCCATGTTTTATACATGGGCCAGAAACAGTAAACGATCGAAATTTCCATTTTTTGCTTGGAAAAAAACATGAGTTTTGATCTAACAGTCGAAATTGGGTTTGATCGCAGTTTCTGTATATAAATTTTTGAATATGTAAAGATATTATTTTATATCAAACGTGGATCTTCGAAATCGTTTAAATATTTCTAGTCAAAACGGCATTGTACAAAATTTTAAGGTTGCAACACAAGCTGGCTATCGGGATATCTTTTGCACAGAATACATCTATGATCGAGTTGTAAAAGCTTTACAAAGTAAAAATTAAAAATCAAAAAAGTACGCTCTAAAAGTAATCATTACAATCTTTTATTAAATAATTTTGTAACTGTTAATTTTTGAAATCATTTAGCGCATTACTGAAACATTTATTTTGATAGTTTAATTAGCCTTAAATTAGCAAAACGTGATGAAGAGTAAAACTTAAAAATATTGAACTCGGGCGACGCTAACTTGTGAAATGAGCAACAAATAATTGTTAAATAGCGAATTGCATTTTACAATTCGCTTTTGTGCGAACGAACAAAGAGCGAACTTTCGCAGCTATCACTTCTGAAACAAGAAGCTAATAAAAATTGAAGTATTTTTTGCATTATGCTGCACAGCAAAGTTAAAGTTAAAGTGAAACATCATAAGTAAAATTCTGGAGAACATCCCCGGTTAAATTCTATGGAACATCACACATGGCTCTTATGCACTTTCCCTACCTCCACATTTCTAATAAAAAATTGCAGTGCCTAAGCAGATGCCCCATACCAAACATTCCATGGGCGCCCCGCCTTAACCAGCTCAAATAACAACAGAATACCCTTCGCAGCGCGCTGGATTCACTCGGGAATTTTTCTTTACTATTCTATTACTGTCGTATCTTTTATAATGGCTTTAGGAACATGACAGGACCTAGAATATCTACCATGTTGCTATATGTCAAAATTTTCTCGCTCACTACGCTCGCTCGCCAACATCCTACTTTAAATAATGCAAATATCTGCTCTAGCAAACAGGATTGTTGGCCGGAAAAAATTACCGGAAAAAATGGGTTTTTTCATTTTTTCCGAGAGAGGTGGAAAGAAATGGAAAAATATTAAACGATTCTTAAATCTAATTTGCAACTAAATATGGTATATAATAACGTTTTTAGTATAGATGGGCACCGGATATCCGGATATGAAAAATATCCGGATATGTATCCGAAATGAAACGTGTATCCATCCGGATATACGCCGGATATCCGAAATGCTTTTGTCTAATTTTTTTGGAATAATTTGCATGGTTTCACCACCAAAGTAGCTGGAGCTGATGAAAAAATTTTATATCCAAAACTCAGTCAGAATATTAAACCACATTCTTGCACGCTTTAAAGTTGTGAACTCACCTTTATTTGGTTCTGGAGTCATTTATGCGCTACAATTAGAAATAATTGACATTTGTGGATTCTATTTAGGGTTTAGGGACTCTATGCGCTTACGGATTCTTTTTAGGGATAAGACTCTTATTGATTGGGACTCAAATTGAGTACCCCCGCTTATTCGGGTCAATACAGTTACTGGCATAATAAATACCGATTTTTAGAATTGTATCTTTTATGTTCATATCGGCCCATGTACTGAAGAGGTCCCTCCAAAATCCGCGGATATTACCTGAGAATTTGCGATTTTGGGAAATTCGGATATTACCCGGGAAATTGGGATTTTGGGCGCAGCGTTTTTCGCTCGGGATTTCGGGAAATTGGGATTTTAGGCGCAGCGTTTTTCGCTCGAGATTTTGGGAAATTGGGATTTTGGGCGCGGCGTGTTTCGCTCGGGATTTTGGGAAATTGGGATTTTGGGCGCAGCGGTTTGCGCGCGGGATTTTGGGCGCTGCGTTTTTCGCTCGGGATTTTGGGAAATTGGGATTTTGGGCGCAGCGTTTTTCGCTCGGGATTTTGGGAAATTGGGATTTTGGGCGCAGCGTTTTTCGCTCGGGATTTTGGGAAATTGGGATTTTGGGCGCAACGTTTCTCGCTCGGGATTTTGGGAAATTGGGATTTTGGGCGCAGCCTTTTTCGCTCGAGATTTAGGGAAATTGGGATTTTGGGCGTAGCGTTTTTCCCTAGTGATTTTGGGAAATTGGGATTTTGGGCGCAGCGTTTTTCGGTCGGGATTTTGGGAAATTTGGATTTTCGCCGCAGCGTTTTTCGCTCGGGATTTTGGGCGCAGCGTTTTTCGCTCGGGATTTTGGGAAATAAAATTTCGGTAATCCCTCACTTGACGGGTCGGGTGAAATTGTTCGTTTGTACTATTTAACACATCTTTGCCGTATAAATTTTATTTTACGTTGCTCATATAATTTAAATATGTTGAGTTTTCCCGTTGAAAAATTAGGTTACCCTTCGGAAACCAAATCCCGGCAAAGTCCCTTTTCGGAATGCACTATTTGTGGTATAATTTAAAGAATACACAATAAACTGTGTTTAATATTTTAATATGACGTAAATTGCCTAGTGGGGGGTTTAACGCAATTAAAGAAAATGTTTTTTATATGAGCAAGTAATGTGCCAATTAGGTTACAAAGGGGCAAAGCCTTCTTGCGTCCGTCTGTCTATGGTTCCGTCAAGCCTACGCCCGAACATAAGTATACACGTTAACTTTTTCCAGGATATTTGGATTTCACAATGAAAATTGGCAAATGACCCGTGATACTGCTAGTTTGGGAAGTTGGGATACTACCCGGGAAATTGGGATATTACCCGGGATATTGCGATTATGGGAAACTCGGATATTAACGGGGAAATTAGGTTTTTGGAAAATTGGGATATTACCCGGGAAATTGGGAGGAACCTGTTCTTTGCATGGGCCCTCATATCCATTTGCTTGAGGGTTAGGGTACTTCCTTTAGAGCAACAAATTAAAACAAGTGCTTTAGATTGATTTCGTATATCCGTATAAATATCCGGCAAGAATTGCCGGATATCGGGATATCAAAAAATATCCGATGCCCATCACTAGTTTTCAGATGACATGCAACTAATTTTTATGCAACACATTTACAGTGGCCGTGTGTATATGTCCACCAGGACACATTATGTCCGAAAAACGCGAAAATTTCAACATATGAATATATAAATGGATTTCAGAATTGAAACTTTGCCGCGAGATTCAATGTAAAACTATGCAACTTGTTCGGTTCACTAACCAGGATTCGCCGACACTGCGACCAAAGTTTTAGGGTGCTCAAAATTGAAAGTTTGCGTTTACCGTATGATTTAACACAAGAATACGTCTAGCTTCAACCTCGCTTTGCTCGCGAGGTTGCAGCAATTGTGAGGCTTCGATGTCAGAAAGAACCCAAAAGTGTCTTGGTATTTAATAAATATATCAAAACTTACATTTTTAAAAAAATTAACGCGCTAGATGCGACGTATGCCTTCCTTATTGGTTCTAGAATTTTTGTAGAATGTACCAGCCTTCACCTCAAATACGAGTCCTTTATGCTTTTATCATGGACTATATTTGTCGATATGCTTGCTGCCAGCTACCATACAACACAATGTACACTGCATAAATATGCACCAGGCCAAGCATGTTTCACACGCTTATCAACACTAGTCCACATTAATAAAGAGCCGTATGCAGATTTACTGCAATAGTTTTATTCTAAAGTATATATTGGCAGCACCACAGATATGCCATAAATCCACGCCTACAATGATGGTAAACACATGACATGTATATTCGCCTTCATCACAATATCAACCTACAGTATTCGGCTCTAGTACACTATTCTCCACAAGCTTAAAACTAAGCGTAAGTCTTGTATGTTATGCCAGATTTCTGTCTCTGTGTTTACCTCAATCGTTTATGGATGGCGGATTATGTTTGATGAAAACGAACAAAAACTAGTATAATACTAAAAATATTCCGAAATATTTTGTTACAATTTAATATTAATACAAATTAAACATCAGTGAAATGTGCTACACACTATGTTTGCAAATGGGCAAATTCTGCTTAACAAAAAATGTATAGGCACGCGTTGCGTTTGGTTCACGTTCCAACCTATTTATGGAAGGGAGGTATAAATTTGACGTCAACGAAGAAATTACCTGTATGTTGCCAAAGTATTGAAGGTGAGACCGACCCCCCCCCCCGGTAAAGTGAGGTGGTATGATAAAAACTGCAACGCGCGCTACCTCATTTTATGCCACACTAAAATTCGTAGGTTGTATACGTACTCTATTGAAGGAATCATCCATTCTTGATGACAATTTTCTTAAAAAATAATCATATTCCGTTATAAAACAAATCATTTAATCGCGCCAGTTTCTAAATGCTGTTTAATCTTTACCCAGTGAAAGCCTAAAAGTTAATATGATGGTATTATGCCTTCAATCGTCCTTTTTTGTCGATTATAGACACAAAATTAACAGTAAATAACAAAACTGCAGCTAAAACATAACAAATCTAAAACAATAAGCTAAACGTACCTAGTTCGTGTACCGTCCAACAGCTTATTTTTCACATCAAAAGCAGACTTTTTGACTTGCTTAGCGCCTCACTAGCTATAAGAATAATAATATCACAATGTTTGCCTAAACATTTACGCCATTTTCATTCAAAGACAGTCTTTTAAATTCACCAAATTAAAATCATACCAAACTAAAACCGTTAAATCACTTTACCTAAACCAGCTCTTCAATCTCAGTTCCCATCAGTTTTCGTTCCGTTCCAAGTGTTGGTGAACAAGCTTGTTAAAATGAGCCACAAGTTCATTCTACTTGTTCATAATCTATCAATTCCATATCCCCCAGGTTAAGACAAAACTCTAATTGTCTATATCAACCTGCTTCATTTTCTAACTGCGGCATTAGAAACTCCTAGAACGGAGTTTATTTCCTTGTGTAGAGTAATTAACACCAGCGTACCTTGGGAGTCTGGTTAGCTATCAAGCAGATACATTCCATAAAGACCAAACAATAAACTAATACCATTTCAGCGTTGTAACTTTCACTAACCAGTTGCTTGGTTCACTGTTATGAACAAGCAGACGCCGTTTCCCAGCAGCAAAGGAAAATACAACTAAGAAAAATGTGGCATTTACAGCTGGGCGACAGCGTTGTTCGAGCTACGGAATAACGAGGTCCAGAATGTGGTGGCACATTTTTCTTCAGCTCCTTGACCAGAAGAATACTGCAGATACGGTTCTGCTAGTGATTGTAACAGGATATTAACGGTGCTAATTTCGCATTTACTTTTGCTTGCGGATCAGTTGTAACGCGGCCTTTTTGATCCGTCCAATCAGCCACCACCAGAGGCGAAGCTTTTTATACAACTCCAGTTTAATGACTGCGAGATTCAGATGGAACGGAAAATAAGTCTTTCTAACAGTTCAGCTGGGATCGGTTTCAGTCGCCTCACACACGGCGATGAGGGTGGCTTAAATCCAGGAACAGCTGTGGCCAAGGCTGGGAGAGATACTATCAATACAGGAATCATCATTACCGCCTGTTGCCTGCTCCAAGGAGTCACTACTAAATGACAATCTACTAGCGTGCACTGGAGATACGTTATGTTTATGCGGAGGAGTCATCTGGCCGTTTTCAGAACGAGTTTGGGTTGCGTTCCCAGCCACTGCGCAGCAGCCAGGACTTGCCTAAACCTGCTGACGTCTGATTAACGTTGGCTACGAAGCTAGACGTGTTTAGGTTTTGAAAGCGATTGGGCGCTTCTGATGTACTACGTAGCATCCATGGAACCGCTTGGTCATCTGACAGTACTTCTTCATCATACGGAAACTCTGTGATTGCTCCGCCGGAAAGCCAATAGCGTTCTGAAAAATAAACAGATCACTCATAGCTGCTTGTCTATCTTTAAAGCCATTGCAACAATCCCGGCGGATGAAGACGTTACATACCGCTCGTTTCTTTTCCCTATGCCATCTATTCACCAATTCCCCCCCGGAACGCAGACAAACGCGATAGAAAAATCAACACACAGGCCTCATCCATACATACGCCCCTTTAACATTCACGGTAAAAGACGCGTGTTTCCAGTTTTCATCGTTCGAGCTTCAAAAAATAGCAGGAATATACATCATTCCAAATCTTTAAGACGCAAATCTAAAAACTTTCAAAAAATTGACATCAACAGGAGCCAAATTGAATTTTCTGGCTCTGCCAGTCACACCCTGCTCAAAAGTCTCATACCTGTTTCGGCAACAGGCGTTTCAAATTTCGTCCGCATAACACCTGGGGCCAAAGTTCTGGAGTTGCGCACGGGACTCTGAACGCTTAAAAGCGACACAGGATGACTGGCAGACTGCGTAATTGTTGTCGCCGCAGATTGCTGGTTAAGCAAATTAGCTTGTTCCGTAATCGGCGCTTCAGTTTTAGCGACAAGGGTATTTTTATCAGTTTTTGACATAGCTGAAGGTAGTTCCGTAGTTGCACTAGCGGAAGGTGGTGTAGCAACAACTGAACCTTGATCGTAAGGAATCACCCCTAATAAATCTTCTACGTCACTATCGCTCTCTCCCTCATTCAAAGGTTCCGCGAGAATTTTGTTCATGAGATTTGAATCAAGCAGCGCAGGAACGAAATCCTTCAGTTCAACATCACTATCAGCATCTGAAAACAACAACAAACAAAAAATATGTCACAAAAATGTAGGTCAGATTAGATCGCATTAGATTTTGTGAAATAAGACTTTGAATCAGCTGGGTTATTATTGTACATTTACCGGGCCAATTTCACCCTCCCAATTCTCTGTATTTAATGTCTATGTTATTTTGTCAATCAAATATTTACATTCTCACCATTAAATGTAAAAAGTGTGTAAGTTGTTTGAAACGTTTTACTCACGTAGAACATTCCGTAACCACTAAAAAGACATTTTAACAAAAAGTTCAGAAACTTACCTAAAAAATAAGGTGCCCGCAATTTGACCGTTTTCAAAGATGCACCAACTGGAAGAAGGACATTATCATATGCAATATTCCAGACCTTCATAAAAGTTGATAAACATTTATATTTCGCTAAAAGCCAACTAATTCGCATCCAGTGAAATATATAAAACAGGATTGAAATAGTTTTGCATTATATAATTTTTTAATAGCTCTTTCCGCTCAATCATATATTGAACTAAAGGTTCAACCCATGTATCATGAATATAAGCTTTGGTGCGCAGTTTGACTTCACTCATATACGCACATATGCCAGCGCACCAGCTCACTTGCTTGCTGTTTAAGGAATGAAATCAATGCTCGATAAGCCTTTGAAGCAATTGCCACGCTTTTTCGTCCAAAATCTCCCACTACAGCTAGAAACTTAGTTAAAACCCGACCAGTGACATTATACGACGCTTTGCATAGTATTTTAAAGAAATCCCATGACTGAGCAATATAATACTTGGCACATCCTTGCGAGTACCGCAAACACGACCGCACAGTCCGAGCAACCCACAGTTTAGAACGATGCGCCAGTATTCTTTAGGCTTTGTACAACGTTCCAAAACCAACAAATTAAATTTTGATGTGATTGAATAACAAAGTGAATAGTTCCGCGATAACTGCCAACAATACTATCCCTAATATAGCATATAGTATCGATATTCCACTGGACAAATGCGTCGAAGCGTACCAAATTCCGTCTTTTATTCCTCTAACGCCGCCATGCACACACTGAACACTATATCGATATCCACGAACTATACGATCAAAAAACCGTTTGATTCCATTCACAATAGCATAAATTACAGAATTAACTGTATTAAATACAAACAGAACACTCGCTACAACCCCATTGACAACTGTAGTAACAGCCCAAACGATTCCACAATAAACTGTCAAGACAGCATTTTTAATTGTATTGACAACTGTGTGTACTGTCGAGACTATGCTGTTAACAATCCACTTACAACCATTTTTAACTACGTTACAAATTGAAAAAATTGCATTTAAAAATGTTTCATACGCGAAAATAATGCCATTTCGAATCGATTGAACGCAAGCTATCAAACTTTGCACCGTCCAGTCGACGCTATACACTATTACATTGTGCGCGGAGACAATGGTTGCACATGTTGTCCGATAGGTACCTGAGGCAAGAGCGATTACTCCATACACAATTTCGCGGACGACAAAAATATATTGTTGAAATGGTTCCTTCGACAATGGTACACATTGACAATACTACAGATTGTGCGACTTTTCTCCGAATGATGTACTACCTCGTAGTGTTTCAACGCTGGCGAATACACTATAGTTAAGACTAAAATAAAAAATAATAAAAAAACATCTAATGCTTTAACTAAATGTGGAGTTCAACATTATTTGTTGATCTTGTGTGTTTCAAAATAAAAACAATATTTTATGCACACAAAGTCAATTGAACCTCTAAATATACATTTCGCTCAGCTTAGATGTTTCTTAGCATAAAGAAAATCAGCTGACAGGTTGAGAGTCGGTTTGTTAAATTGTAATATTGGTATAACGCGCAAAGCTAGAATATAATGCAAGTAAAGCGAACATCCGTATCGATCATCGCAGCTGCATATAAGAAAACCCCTGCAGCAGTTATTAAAAGTATGAGCCATGTTCTCAACTGTATACGGTGCCTATCCCGAGTTAGTAACTGTTCTCAAACAAATTACCTGTATTAGTTTCTGCAATTCTTAGTTTGCTCAACAGCATGACAAATCAGAGCACGAAAACGTGCTAATTTTCCAATTTTACCTTTCACTAACTTAAATGTTATAAAACCTATGAACATCTAGTTTTATGTGCTGAACCCATTTGACAACACTGCATAGCCAACACATTTGACAACAATGCACGGCACCATACACAGCGTTCATAAGAACATCAAACAAAAAATTGCTGAATCCGATAGAATCAGTGACGCCAGACAAATTGCCAACAATATTAAAAAATCTCAATAGTCGTAAAAATTTTTATTCCACTTTTTATGCCATAAAATTAGCAACTTTGTCCTACAATAATTTACGAACAATAATTTTTTAATTAAACTTTTACATTTCTCACCAAACGTCACCTCTGCAAAGCAAGATTACACGAAGTAACGTGGCTAATCAATGAATACAAAGTTGTCTCAAATATCTGTTATTTTAACAATAACACCTTGTTCTAAATCCATCAGAACCACAGAGTTAAAAATAAAGTATATACGCCGAGCCGAATGTCGATCGTTCCTTGCTGCACAACGATGCGCTCTAATTTGAAGTTCTGTTTAGAAACTACAGATTTTCTGCTAGATATATATTTAAAATAACACTAAATTAACATTTCATGCTAAATTGAATTGAAACCTATTTCAAATACAATCCTGGCAGGGTGCAACCGGAATTCCGATCACGATTAGAATTCCGACTCAAAACGAGTTCCTATTCCGATTGCACAATCAATCAGAATCCGAGTTTTGAAAATTTAATTTTAATCCCAGTTGTTCTGACAGGTTGCATAAATATATTATTTTCTATTAAATTCCTTTCGATGAGTTGCGAGCAGAAGCGATAAATGAGTAATTAGCTAATATCTAATTTGCATATTAGCTTAATTGGTTAAACCTGAATTGTGACTTTTTGAGTTATTTCACTAATTAATTAGGGTCTCAAGCAATCTAATTTTAGCGCTAAAGGGTTTCGATGTGTTAGAAATCTGAATACATTGCCTACAAACCTTCAAAATTAATAAATTAAATAGTTACCTAATAGCTAATTTGTTTTAAAATATTGAAACAATTAAGGGTTTTGGATGCAAGGAATCTGAATAAAAAACCTTCAAACACAATAATTTAATAGTTAGCTCTTTGCTTAATACACTAGTCCCACTACGACTGGTCAATAATTGATTGTAATTTAACTTTTACAGAACCAAAAAACATCGCCAGTTTGTTTCTGCGACGTTTTTAGGAATTGTTACCAGCCAACAGAGACCTAAATCAGTATTATATATTTTGTCAATATCAATTACCCGTACAGTCACAAAATTTCTAGTTCGATTCTGATTCTTATTCCGGTATAATTCAGTTACGCTTTGCACCCTGAATTTAGGTAAGACAAAACTGTTTTATAAATATACTTACTCATAAAATATGATAACAGCTCCGCCTTTTCAAAGCAACGAAACGCAATTAGCAGGCTTGATCCACTACATGATGCGATTATGAGGAACTTGAAAAAATTTTTCGTCCATATAGAACTTTACATGAGCTAAGACCTACATTTTGGGAAGCTCTACTATGTGGTTGCACATTCATTATATATGTCAAAATTTAAAATGTTAAATTCAAAATATGGCAGATGTTAAAAATATCTCAATTTACAGTCTAAGATCTCATCTTAGCTTTTTGCTGATACACCGCCAATATCATTTCTCTAATTCATAACAGAATAAAATCAACAGGACATGAAGTTTGAACATTTGATTTAGTTCTATTTTACCAATTAATATTTACGTCACATAACGGTCAGTTTGACATCAGATTTTAATTCCAGGACAAGCAATAAGTGAAAATTCACCGTTTGAAATTAATAAACTGCGTAATATTACCCAGAGACGCCGTTCCTTCCACAAAGCATAAAGCCATCGTAACAAAGCAAATACAACATTCCAAAATGGCATTACAAACAGCAAATATTGTATACAGTTGACAATGCATCCGACAAAACGGTTGTATGCATGGTGCTAAAATTATTAGTTGCAATAAATGATTGAGCGAACAAAATAGGTAAAGAAGCATTTGGCGAGACATTCTGTTAAAAATTACAATTTGAAATTTTAAAAAAAAGACTAACTATCTAAACACAGATTTTTCAAAATAAAACCTGGACCAAATTTTTGACAAAACACATACACCCGGAATAACTGAAGAATTCCAAGCCCATAAACGACTCAAACTTCTTAGAAGCATGTTTCACAAATGCCAAAAAACCTAACATCTACCACTACTTACTGACTGCCTTCTGGATCAAGAGGATATGGTCGACTGATATATATTTCGCCTCCTCAAAAAAGTAACCCTCGCTATTCGGCTCAGGGCTGTTGGTGATTTATTTTTCAATCCAGCACCCCTTCTTTGAATTGCACAGTCGTTATACATATGCCAGTCACTTTCTATAAGTTTCAGTTTTCATTCATTAAGGGATATCCAGTTAAGATTATAAAAATGCTGCTATCAATATAGGTAACATTATACTTTGAGTAATGAAGCAAACTCTCGGTCGCTCCCTAAACGGTACACTCAAATCCAAGTGTTTGCAGATTTTAAAGTGTAACGCCCCCAAACAAACAGACAGCATCCTTATATATCTACGGTAAACTTTCCACAATTTCTTGCTGTGCACAATAATGGTTTCATTCCAACATCTTGATAACAAAGAACGGATATAAACTTTTCACTGCTGTTCAAGAGTACGTACCAAAAGTACATCGTCCCTTTTAGCAAACAAATTTATGAAAGCTTGGAATAACTGTGTTTAATACCACCTGAAGCCAGGAATCGTTTTGCGCATCACATACCTATTAACGTATAGCAATTTTTGAATCGAAATTAATTTCAGTTCGATCCACGATTTGAAAAAATAACAGTTTTTGTCATGTTACATTTTCCCAATATTTAATGCAATAACAATAAGACTAAACCAGTAGTCATGAAGATTAAAACCGATAAAGGTGCCGGATATCAATGGCTCAA